>LVLI01000349.1:0-37143 GCA_001687465.1 Halocafeteria seosinensis
ACACAAGCCCATTGGAACCCTCATACTAAGATCCAATGTGTCTCACTCGGAGAAATTCCCTCCGTGCCAAAACAGGCTGGGTCAAGGTGATGCTGTCCCGGTCGTCTGGCTGGGTCAACCTGATGATTATTGGGGTGCAATTTGGCGGTCAACATGGTCCGCCTGGGGTCAAGCGCTACCTCTGGGGTCATGCTCCGAAATGCCGCTTTGCATTAATATTCACGCTCTTTGGACAAAGTCATTCGAGGCCTCGTACTGTCATCCAATGTATTTGAGTAGCAGATAGTGCACCCATGGTAACGAGGTTGGGTCAAGGTGATGTTCCCCAGGCCGCGGCGGGGTCAAGGTGATGAACCCCCCATGCAGCATACTTCATACGACATGCTCCAGCAATTCATTTTACAAGCAAACATAATTAGCATTATAAAACATATTCAATAAGGTATACTAAAGCAATACGCGCCCATCAATGCTGTGTGCGGGTCCCGCCCAGGCTTGGCGGGTGGTGCGGGTGGGTCAACCTGATGATTAAGGCGTTTAGCCCTGGTTACAGAGGCTCAGGCAAGCTCCTTCTTGAGGAGACAACCATAAGATTGAGCTTCACTATACCTATACTTGCAGGTGCTACTCCCGAGAAGCACATTTTATGTATGCGTGTACTGAGACGCCGACGGTAAATTCGTTTACTAACAGTATGTGTCATTTTCATCAACAGTCTAACTACAGTATGTGCTCAAGTGGAAATCCCATGTACCATGTTTTCTCTATGTATCAGGTGGCTTGTTCGCTCAACCAGATGCAACAGGCGCGAGACGTCGCCGGACCATTCGCTGAGTATCTCAGTCGAAGGCTTCGGCCGTTCAAAGCTGACAATAGAACTCGGTCGGTCAATCTTTGCGTATATCCGCGCACATGGATCCTGGTTAGCTTCTTTGTCGCTCACCATCCGTGCGATAGAAGATTCCACTTCCTGAGCATCGAGGAAAAGCAGTTGACATAGTCGATCAATCTTCACGCGCTTAAAGTAACCAGCCACAATACGGATGTTCTGCAAAATTTAGCGGTAGTTATTGTCGACGGGCATCTAGACAAACTCGAGTAGACCAAACCGGACTTACATGCTCTATTACTCGTCTGCGTAGAATATCAAACCAGTAATTTTCTTTGTCTTTAACAAAAATTGCATGTTTCGAAAAGGTATTCTTCCTGTTTTCAGCTAAAGGCCACATAATGATCTCTGGAGTGTTGAAAGCGACGAGGAAGTCATGGTAGATGGGAAGTCCATCCCGAACATGTTTGTTTTGAAGTAGCTGCTTGATACTTGTTTGGCTCTCAGTCCTAAAAGGTGCCATTAACAAATAGAGAATCGCATAGGACAAATAGTCACGTCTCTTGGCTGCAACCTTGGATACTGTC
Organism: Halocafeteria seosinensis; assembly: GCA_001687465.1. Lineage (NCBI taxonomy): Eukaryota > Bigyra > Bicosoecida > Halocafeteria > Halocafeteria seosinensis. Next base: position 1,417 of record LVLI01000349.1, read on the forward strand.
TTGGTTTTGTACATCTCGTAGTAGTCCTCGAACAAAGCATAAGCGTCTTTTGAATGTGTGTGGTACTGAACCAAGTGCTCGTAATACGTCAGCTTAATATCCTCCATATCTTTCGATTGGATGCTTTTCTTGTTAACTTTGTTAGCGATCATTCCCATGCGAATATAATCTTTCTGTGCCAGGGTCAAGCGCATCTGCTCAAGCAGGAACTGAGCCTTCTCACGCTTTTCCATGGCACCAAAGGTTTCTACCTGCACTTCCTGTAATACTCTCGATGCCTCATCAATGTTGCCTTCGCTCTCTCGTATATCTGCTAGCTGCTTGGTAAGTCTCGCTCGCTCGACTTCCACGTAGATCTTCCCTTCAGAAATGTTCCTCAGAGTGTCAATAAGTTGCACTCGGTCAGCCATATTCTGGTACTGTTCTGTGTATTCCATAGCTTTCTGTACAATCGCAGTAATGACGCGACTGTATTGTGACCGCCGCTTTGCCAGCATTTGCAAGTTGTCACACAAGGTATTGAGAGAACCATGCCGGTAGCTCAGCTGGACAATGGCCTCAGCACAGCGTACAGTCGTGGCTGAGTCGCCCGCCTGCAGGCAAGACAAACGCAAACATAAGGTAAAAGGTTGTGCAAGATATTCCCCCGTGGTACCAATGGGACTAAATAAGCACAAAAACACGACATACAAGTCTGGATTTCTTTTCAATTCCCAAAAGGGTTTGCACAGCATCGTCCAAATTGCCTGCCGCCGCTTTTTCCGAACATTGGGGGATCACCTCATCGGCAGTCTTTGAGAAATCCTCCTTCTTCTCTGAACTACCACTGGTTTGGAGCGCTGGAAGGCCTTGGACAAGGGATTTTCCCTCTTTTTCCCCTCCACCATCGCCCCCAGCAGCAGCTCCCGAGGAGCTCGATTTTTTGTTGTCTTCCTCACTCATTTCTCGCTAGTTTATGTATTGAGACAACACTGATACTATCGTTGATGAAATAGATGTTACAAACTTGCAATCAGACCGTCAATAAACCCCCACAAAACACGCCGAAAAAGACACCTCTCAAGTGCGGAAAACAGGAAGAGCAATCCTTGGGAATTGCTCGGGATCAACAAGAAGTTACCCTTTCCCCACCATTGGGCTGTATGGTATTTTGTAACATCTGTTGAAATAACATGATTAGTGTAAACGTTGTTTGAGCAGAATCATGTATTGGAACAAGACTTGTGGACAGTGGTACAAGTACAAGTTGCACCACAACAAAGCGTGAAGCGAAAGGGGGCAATGTTCAGTGATGATGATGCCATAGACAGGTTTTATTTTGCGCTAAAGACTTGATAAATCTTCATGTAGTCCGGGTCATTACGGCTATCGTGGAGGAAATACGCCGTCCACTCGACCACCGAAGTGGCAACAACAGGACGCCAAGAGCATCGTTAACAAGACACGATCGACCAGAGGCACGGCATTTTAGATGCACATTAGTGAGGCGCTTTCTCATGCGTATGATTGCTAACCTTCCTTTCTTGTTACTGCTTACTACCGGTCCGTAGTACCAGAATAATTTCCCTGTGAAGACAGCGTACCAAACTTCAACGAGAGTCCATCTAACGGCCACGTTAGGAATTTCGGCTTTAGAAATGTCCCTTGCCATTAGTGTCATTAGCAGCAAATGTATGCGTACTGCGGTATATGTTGACGGCTTTCAGTCAGATTCTCCGAGGAAAGGAGACATGGAGCAATTAAGCAAAGAGCACCCCAACCTTCAATCGGCGGTCCTATACGCGCTCGAAGAAACAGCGCGGACGCTCTATCCCAAGAATGCACCGCAGCCCGTACATGGAGATTCCGGGAAGATAGATGAGGAGAGCGTGCCCTCGATGAAGCCAGGAGCAGATATCTTTGAGGAAGATGAGGAGGAGGAGGAACAGTATGAGACGAAGGAGCAGCGACAACGCACACAGGCTTTACGATTTTTTGCCAACAAACTATTGGAACATAAGCGAGCGCATGGATATGGGGTGGCGCAATACGACACAGAACGTGACCGTGACATGTTAGCGAGAAGGCCGAGGCAACAAAGCAAACGCAGATCGTCTGTGGATGCTACTTTAGTCGGTATACAAGACGATCAGGGCGAGGGACCAACAACGTGAGTGGCTTCACGCCGTAATGCCTACAGAGCAGGTGCTTACTTTTCATTCTGCTTATGTCGAATGCAGCGCCCGATCAACAGAAGCTTCCGAACAGGATATGTCCGCGAGAGATACGAAAAATGAGGAGGACGAGGAAAATACGAGGATGAGAGCTCAAAGAGTTACACGCCGACAGGTACGAAGGTCTTCATTGGTAACCTGCAGCCTCTAACAAAGGAGTTCAATGGCTTGATTGATACAGAATGTCTTTGCCGAGGCTGTCGAGGTGGATCCAGACTTTGAACCTCCGGTCATATCGAAGAGTGAAGAAGAGAAGACCGAAATTAGGCGGATATTTGAGTCCAATATATTGTTTTCAGTACGTTGCCGTGTCAAGCGGTTACCTTGATCAATCAGCTGTGGAGTGATGTTCTACAGAGCTGTGACGAGGATCAAAAAGAAATATTGGTGGACGCCATGGCGTTGCGGCAGTTTCAGTCCGGTGAGACCATCATTCAGCAAGGTATGCAGTTCCAAACTCGCAGATGCTGAGGATTGATTGGGCACTAATTTTAATGTCCTTCTTCAGGAGAAATGGGAGATTACTTCTACATTTTAGCAAGTGGAACATGTGACATTTATAAGGATGGTACACTCGTTCTGCAAGTATCCGAAGGAATGGGTTTCGGAGAGTTAGCTCTATTGTATGATTCTCCAAGAGCTGCGACAGTAGTTGCGACTTCAGAAGGCAGTGTATGTGCTTCATAACTCATTCGCATAGCCAAGGTTGACTAAGTTCACACGCACTTTCGATTTCTGCAGGCGTGGTCGATTGACAGAATGACGTTTAAACAGGTGATGATGGGCACTACGCTTCAAAAGAGAAACAAGTATCTCACTTTTCTCAAGGAAGTTCCGATCCTTTCTACACTAACCGAAGATGAGCTTAGAAGCCTGGCAGATGCTGTTCTACCTCAGAAGTTTGCGGAAGGAGAACACGTTGTGGAAGAAGGCACCGGAGATGCAGACCGGTTTTATATTGTGGAACGGGTAAGTCCGGTCGGACAGACAATGCTTATGTCTCTCGGGTAAATAGAAGTGTTTTCACGCAGGGTGAGTTAAAAGGAACAAAGAAAAATATGCCTTACGAAGTTTGCCCTCGATTAACCTCTGGTAGCTATTTTGGTGAGCGCGCCCTTTTGAAGGATGAGCCTCGTGCTGCTACAATTAGTGCCGTCAAGGAATCTAGTTGTCTGGCGATTGACCGAGCCGCGTTTGTTCGTTTGCTGGGCCCTATACGGAAGTTACTTGCAAGAAACATGGAACTGTATGAGAGGTATATGAAACAGGAGTCGGCTCGACAAGAATCATCTGGTCGGCAGGGGTCAGCACGAGACGACTCTTCCAGGCAAAGTTCGGCCAGATCCATGCATTGAAAAGTATGTAGCTGAGAACGTGAGTTGCTCAGACAAGGATCCAGCAACAGTGTCCGTTTAACCCCAGCCAATCAGTATGTTGATTGCAAACACTTTAGTTCTCCCAGTCCGAGTTCAAAGCGCCCATAATACACATCGGTGTAAAAACTTCAAACGCAACAGTATGTAGTTCCACGTTGGCAGTGAACTTCCAACTTCCGCAAAAAAAAAAAAAACTCGAATTGTTTTCTGAGCTGTTAAATCTTGGAGCTTCGTTTGAGTGACAAATTGTGTCAAAGGATTCCACGCGGCGTGGACCACGCCTGCCAGGCGGACCTGAGGGCCTGAGGGCCTGAGGCGGCCAGTGACTGGCAGTGAGGCCGCCTGGATAATCAGGCTGGATTTGTGAGCTACTTCAACTTCAACCTTAGGCTGCGGCGGCAGTGCGGCCGCATTCCGTCCAGATTTCCTCGTTCGGTTCGGTTTGATTACGTTGTCATTCCGCCCAAGAGTTTCGTTTGGGATTTGTTTTATTATCAATTGAAGCTTTACTAGAGGCTTTAGTGCTGATTATAACACTGCGAAATGTGGACAATTGCGCGTGTATTTGCCCTGGCGGCAGTCTTCGCCTCCGTGGCTCAGGCGAGTGATAGTGAGCCTGCACAGCACAGGGTTAGTATTTCATTCATTGTCCACTTTTATGTCTCTCGTTTGTTAGAATCATAAGGTTCAGTGGGAGCTCATGTAGGGCATGTAGAAGGGGTTCTTTGTAGCGGGAGGTTCCTAGGATTCGCTGTCCCCTCTCCCTTTGAATTCCCCTTTATACCTTTTTTGTAAAAATTTACCCCTGTTTTCCGCGCGGAGATTGACATGTTTGTGCCTTTCGTGGCCTTTTACAGAACATTATCGACCATGTGAACCGCAAATATGCCGCTGGACTGACCACTTGGCAAGCGGATTACAACCTGAAATTCGCTCGTGCTTCCGTCGGCGAGGCAAAGCGGCTTATGGGAACCAAAATGGAGGGTCAAGAGGTCCGAAATGCCTTGAATCGTCTTAACACCCGTGAAGAACCACCTCTACGTGATCTCCCCACCAACTTCGATTCCCGCAAGAACTGGCCAGAGTGCAGCAAAGTGATTGGCAACATCCGCGACCAGGCTGACTGCGGAAGCTGCTGGGCCTTTGGAAGCACTGAAGCTTTCAATGACAGAAAATGCATCAGCACTCAGGGTGCAGTGACTGTTCCCTTTTCCACCCAGGATACCACCTCATGCTGCAACATGTTTGGTGGGTGCTTCGGATCCAGTGGATGCAACGGTGGAATCCCCGCCGAAGCTTGGAGCTATTTCGTGAACACCGGTGTCGTGACTGGTGGTGGTTACGAGGATAATGGAAAGGGAGACACTTGCTACCCCTACCAGCTTCCCAAATGCAATCACCATGTCAACGGACCGTACCCGAACGTAAGCGCTTCTACGATAGTGACGCAAGGGTATAGTGTCAATTACGTAACTACGTGATTCTCTATTGCAGTGCACTGGAGAAGGCCCTACCCCGTCTTGCCCGAACCCCAAGAAATGCCCCAACTCCGGGTATTCCACCTCGTGGAGCAACGACAAACACTATGCTTCCAGCAGCTATGGATTTAACAGTGTTCAGCAGATAATGAGTGATATCCAGCAATATGGACCCGTTACTGCCGCATTCACTGTATACCAGGACTTCCTCTCGTACAAGAGCGGTGTCTACAAACACGAAACCGGACAAGCTCTCGGTGGACATGCCATCAAAGTCCTTGGCTGGGGTGAAGAAAACGGAACACCTTACTGGTATGTATTGTTTTCTTATTCAGTGTAGGCATACTCATTTTGACGTTCATCTTGTGTGAATATTTTTTGGTTGAGCAGGTTGGTTGCAAATTCTTGGAACAAGTACTGGGGTGACAACGGTTATTTCAAGATCCTCCGGGGACAAAATGAGTGCGGTATAGAAAGTCAGATGGTTGCCGGCAAGGCATAATTTGTCTTGAGGAATGATCAATATTTCAATGTCTCGAGTGTGCACTCTTACTGACGGTAGAACTGAGTACGCAGTGCTGCATAATATTTGACATTATACTGTTCTTCTCTCCCCACTATGTTTATTGCGAAAGAAAAAACATAGCCTTAGTCGTAGTGCCTTTACGCATATTCTATCAAGAACTGTCGAGAAGAGGAAGAAGCTGTATTCCCGACTCGCAACCATACAACTCCGTTTTGATCAGTGGCATCTCCCCAACAAGTACTCGGAGATGTTTTGTTTGCCTCGTGTGTCCACAACAAATCTTCGTACGAAACCTTCGGCAACTCACTACCAGATCCTGAGTAGACGTTTACCGGCTTGCGCGAGCTCTCCGAAACGGGCAGGATAACCTGAAGGATGGTCGTTCGGGCGTTTGCATATGGATCCTCTAAATCGAGAGTAAAGTTGGTGGTTTTCAAACCGTTTGTACCGGAAGAAAACCTAACGCGAACGCCATCCCAAGAAGTACCCTGACCAATGATATTGTCTCGACTTCCACGTTCATTCGCGAAAATCCATACATGGGAAATATTCCGCAGGTCATCAAACCCAACGACGCTACCCTGAAACGATGGTTGGGAGTCTTCCACGGAGGGAGGCTTCGGAGGTGAATGTGACGTGACAAGTGTGTCCACAGCAGGATCGGCTGTGAAGATTACCGACCCCGGTACGACAAATAGCGGGATCTGCTCAAGCGGCGCGGGTACAGAACGCCACTGCCCTCCTGAAATTAGTTTTCCAGCTGTAAACCGGAAACGTCCGCTACTGTTGTCAAAGATTGCCATATCGTTAAAATTGAACCAAGAAACACTCTTTGGTAGATACACTTTCAATGAAGTTGTATTGGGACTTAGCACAGGGGCAACCAAGAAAGAGTTCCCAAACATCCACTGGTACTCCAGTCCAGCTGCAACATCATCCGCAGGGAAATGGAGCACAGGGTGTCTCATCAAAGGCAAGCCGCTGTCTTGGTTGGTGTGAGCGGCTGAATAGATATACGGGAAGAGAGCAGTCCTCAACTTTGCGAACTTTCTCCAAATGAAAGATCCTTCCTCAGTGTCGTGAATCGTGGATTTCGGTGCCCCAAATAGCGAAGTTCCCCCACCCTGTACATGCATCGTTCCACTAAATGCTCCGACTTGTGCCCACCTTATCCAAAGCTGGGCTGATGGAGGTTCTATCCACAGGAATCCACCAATATCCGACCCTGTGTACGCGACGCCCGAGAGGCCCAAATTAAGCATCGCTGAAACTTGCGCTGGTAGTCCCGAGTGATGGGTCCAGTCGCTGCTTGGATCACCGGTCCAGTGGGAATATTGTGTTGTTTGTGTACCAGAGTACCCACTTCGAACATAGTAGAAGTAGTTCGGACCGTAATAGTACCCTTGGGACATTCGCTCTTCCCTTGGCTGAAGAGCATCGAAGAAATCCCATGCTGCCTTTTGGTATACCAACGGGTAGGCATTGTGCATTTCTTCACCTGTCAGGCCGTTTGCAAACGAGGTATTTGGGTCAACATATTCACCGTAATCGTACATCCATCCACCATATCCTAAATCAATGCCTTCTTGAAACTGCTGTTGAAACCACGAGACTGCTTCGGGGTTTGTGAGATCTAGCAGACCACAGTAAAACGGGTTTGGTCCCGCCCCCTTGTAAACAAATAAATAAGTGTCATTTGGGCCGACGTCGCCTCCCGTTCCTCGGAAACCGTTTTTCCCATGTTCAGTGTTGGGAGTTCTCCACTTTACAAGGTAACCATTCTTAAGTGTATGGTTGAACGCCTCACCGTAAGTAGTATCAATCATGCTGTTGTAATACGATACCGTCTTGTAGCCCATTGATGCATACCAGGCATTCCTTCTCTTTATTTCGGCTTCCTTCCCTCGCTGATCACCGTCAGGAAAGAAATGCACAGGGTCAATCGCAACGGAGGAAGGTATATCACGCTCTCTAAAGATTGCTGCGGCTTTGGTTTGGTTACTAATTCCAGGAAGCTCGTGGCCGAATTGGTTCCATGGTCCAAACATCAGGGGTGGAGGAATAAGGGCCCTTCCTTTTCCAGGAACAGGCCCACTGCTGGACCTACTCAATTTCGGCTGTCGAAGATGCCCGTGCGAAGGTCGATCTGTGGAGGCTGGATCAATTACAAAATTCAAGTTGGAAAATATGCTTAACGTTCGAGCGGGCTCCTCTCCAAAAATAAACACTAAACGCGAAGTGGTGTTTTCCACAGTAATTGTGTACCCATTTCCCTTGGCCGTCGTTGGTTGATCCTCGTGCACGTAGTCATTTCCCGTTATTAGACTACTTGAACCGGCCCCTAAGTCCCAATCTGTACGATATGTTGTATTGGCAAACACCCCGTAGCTATAGCCCCGAGTTCGTCTAGCTAGGAGCCACGGCATTGGCGCGTAAGTAGATTCTGACCCTTTCGGCAACCGTAGCTCGGTTCCGAAACCCCATCCTCCGTCCTCCGTCCAACAGTACAGCTTTTTCCCACGTTGATCAATAGTGTTAAACCGCTCTCCAAAACCGTAGTACGCTGCAGTATGCGCACGTTACAGGTTAGACATGCAAATATGTGTGCTTCTTCACTTTGTAACTCACCCTCTGCCTCACCATTGGAACCATCCATAGCCGAGAACCCGATACTTAGACGATTAATCCTAACATCATTCGCAATGGCTCTGCCATCTTGTTCTACAACTTCTAAGTCGGCGAACAGAACCTCCTCCTCGTTGCCGCCACTGAATACCAATTGAAACGACAATCCCGGGACTGTACTCTTGTACGTGACTTTAAGTGTGTCTTTTCCCTGCAAAAGATGTAGGGCTCTTTTTCACTATCGGCTTCTCACTGGAATGTAGAGTAGAGTTTTCAATTACGTACACTGTTGACATCCGCTAGTCCATCCGCGAAAAAAGTACGATTATCGCTTCCAAGACGAAACGCCCATCCTTCGTAGATATATCTGCTGAGGTAGGCTCCATCCCAGACCGATGCTTGGACGCTGTACGATACGAAAAACCGACAAGTTAACAATGTAAACAGCCCTTCCAGATTGTATCGAACGAAGAGTAATTTCCACTTACCTCCCCCATGTCTCCTTTCCTGGAGGCTGATGGAGCAACGTTGCCCCAGTGGTGGCGTTAGTGATTCCAATTGTCGAATCATTCATCACCTGAACTATCACCTTGCCGAATTGTTTCGAAGCTATGGAATCCAACCTATTTGCCTCAACAAAGCTGTATGGCCTCATACAAAGACATAATAGCACGCTGAATGCCCCCAGCCAATCACGGGACTTTCTCTTGTCCCTCCTTCCAAGGGCCTTCTGCGGTATGCCCATGCCTCGGGAACGTTCCATAACCATTGCAGTTCTATTCGTAAGAGACTCGAATGCGTATTGGGACACTAAATGCGTCTCAAATGGAGGTATTGAGAGGTGTATGCGGTCAAACTCCGCACTCCGTAAATGAATGCTATAGCCCCTTCCAGGACTCCTTTGCAGCTGGAACAGCCAGTGCACTCCCCGGCAAATAGAGAGGAATAGATGCAGAGACTCCCGCGTCAGGGGGGAAGCAGAGAATCCTTGCACCAAGTACACAATATCCGCCTTCGCACCGCGATCCTGAGATCACTTCAACTTCAACTTGAAGAGTCCAATATTTGTTTGTCGTGTTGGATGTTTTCAACAAATTTGCCACGCTGCTGTTCGCAAGAGAGGCCTGTTGCGCCTAGTACAGACGATATACTGGATGATTTGTGGCATTTGGACCGAGGTAGAGGGTGATAGTTTCTGCATAACCCGTCAGAATTGGAGACTTTATTTGATATCGGCGCCCCTGAAGGAGTAACTGAGAATGAAGTTGCCGGCTATTGTAATTGGGTTTTTATTCCTCCTTGGCAGCGTCCATGGAGCCATTGACGTGCTGGATGTCAAGGAGGACACGCGTCCGATCATCCACATCTTGGATTTCGGGTTTGACCCTCATGGAAAAGCTAAATTCAACGTCACAAATTTCAAGACGACCACCAAAGAGGGCGCCAAAGCCGGGTTTGCTCTATTGAATGTAAGGACCTCTCAAATGATCGATTCCTCTCCTTTTTCTGGATAAGGATGCTCGTGGTTCTATGGTGATGATGCTTGCAGACCAAGTCGGAAGTGGGAGTGGACAAGCTGATTGAGCAATTGAAGGCTGCCAACAAGTGCATATTTGACGTTCAAGTCGATCAAATGTATACAGCAATTATGCAAGGTGGCGAGCAGAAGAAGCCCCTAACAAAGGTTCAGAAAGACTTTGACGTACGTTGACTTCTTATTCTGTTCTTTGTTCGACCGTATGGATCACGACGTGTGTGTGTGTGTGTGTGTGTGTGTTTGACCCACAGATCAAGGATGGGGGTTTCTACAGCCTTCTGTACCAAAACTGTGATCAATCCCAGGAATCTCGTCCAAGGACAACATTCCGGGTAAGTTTATTCGGTAAAACTTAGCGTTTTTGTATTGCAACATTCTTCGTCTTTCTTTGTGGAACGTGCAGCTTCAAACGGAGACGTTCAACGTGAACGATGACGGCAGCAAGGACTACCTGCCCGCAGGTCAAAGACCCTTACCCACAATTTTCTTTTTCATGTCTTGTGTGTTTGCTGTTATGTTTGGGGTGTGGGTAGTCCACTTGCGCCGAAACTCGGAGAAAATCCATAAGATTCACCATTTGATGACTGCCTTGGTGGCTTTCAAATGCTTGACAGTTTTATTTGAAGGCGTTCGCTATCATTTCATCCGAATACTCGGACATCCTACTGGATGGAGCATCCTTTATTACACATTGAACTTCATTAAGGGCATGCTCTTCTTTACGGTCATCTTACTGATTGGCATGGGGTGGAGCATGCTAAAGCCGTTCCTCAATGATAGAGAAAAGAAAATTATGCTTGTTGTGTTACCACTACAAGTCTTATTCAACATTGCGATTATTGTCGTAAGTGGCAATCGTTTCTTTCTAGGGAAAAAATATGGACCGAATGCCTATCTTTATGTTTTTGCAGACCGGAGAAGCTTCCCCTGGGTCACTCTCTTCCGTCAGGTGGTCCGTGCTCCTGCATCTTGCAGACTTCATTTGCTGCCTGCTCATCATCCTACCGATTATGTGGTCAATAAGGCAAATTAGGATAGCGTCCGCAGCAGATGGTAAAGCCCAACAAACATTGGATCGACTAACTCAATTCCAATCCTTCTACCTGTACACCGTCTGCTACCTCTACTTTACACGGATCATCGTGTATCTGCTGGTAGCGTCGCTTCCGTACAGCAATTATTTCGTTGCGCCATTACTTGCAGAGGTAGCTGCTGTTGCATACTACATTGGTACTGGTACGTACTTTTAATCAACCTACCTGATGATTTTCTGATCCTGTAACTCTCGGTACTGCAACTGACTTGACGCAGGTTGGAGATTCCGGCCTAACAGCGACAACCCTTATGTGAGAGTGCGCTCCGACAGTGAGGACGAAGACGACGAAGAGTTTGGGTTGAACGGTAGGTACCGTGCAGTTTCTACTCGTTCCGGCAGATCCGCTAACTCGTGAATGCGTGATACAGATGATCCCGACGTGGAAGATGGCCAGACGTTGGAAATGACAGGAAGTGTAAAGCGTACTGGTGGACATTCGGAGGATCACGAACTTGGAGTTGATGAACGAAGGGACTAACGCTTTACAACAAACATTCACTGCACACTTATTTTGTACATTCGAGCGTATATGGTTACCACTCTGATGAACTTATGAAGTGAAATGCACAACTTGTGATAACCTCCAACAACGATCAGATGGGGCAAGTTCTACGTGCTGCGATACTTTCCCAGGCTCGACACAAACATACTTCTCAAACTCTTCATCACCAAGATCCCCTATGTTTTTCGCCTTCTGTTCTCCGCAGTTCCACACAACTATGTCCGCCGGTTGTCTATCCATGTTTCCATCTCCCCTTTCCGTTTCCACGTAAGCTCGAATATGAGCAGTATACGTGCCCGAGCTCATTCGAGAATGGCGACCGGGCTTTCCAATTCCCGTTACTTTGATCACTCGTTCTTCTGGGACATTTTGGTAGATCCTATCCATTTCTCCCTGAATAACATTAACTTCGTAAGTCTCCTCAAATTCCTTAAAACCTTGGGTTTTATCCTTAAAATGCACTCCATACAAACCTGCGTAACCACTCGCAAGAGTGAGCATGAGTTCAATTGAATTTTACGGACGGTTTCCTATCTTACCGGAAAATGTGGTCGATCGAACATCATACAATTGGTAGTACGTATGTTGTAAGGCATCGAAGTAAATCGCTTCAGCTCCTTCGTTGAACACTCTGCATGTACGAAAACGATCAAATTGTTTCCGGAACTAATCGGCACTCAGCCATGGTCACCATCGTACTCTAAATTTGTAACGAGGCTCTCATCTTCAATTTTGACCGTATACTCTAAGCGGACATTGTGCTTCCATTCAGGATGGAAGTCTCCATCCGGTTTGAACTCAAACTTTCCCACTCCATTCAGTTGGCTGAGTTCAATGCACCTCCACGGCGCATCTCGGACAACACCGTGTTTGGGCAATGGTCCCTGTGTCGGGAAACGAAGGCATGGTTCAACACACTGTTAATCATGAGCTTCTTGCATGGGGCAGTCACTGACTTGATCGGCGAATTGGGGGAAAACGAGAGGAATTCCCCCACGAATAACGGAGTTTCCATCGAACTTTGCTTCCTTTGAGACAAAGAGCATTTCGACGCCTGTACGACAACGGGTGACCAGGTAAATTTTCGGCTGCGCGGTACCATCAGCTTGCACCTACCTCTAAAGTTCTTGTAGGAAGTGACCGTCGCTCCATGGAGATATACCTGCAGGAAAACAGGCACAGCAAGCGCTCAGATCATGCTCTTGAAACATATACCCGAAAAGACACTTCCATACCTCAGCGGACGCCCCACTTGAATGGGTAATGACCACTTTCGGTTGGCCATTGACCCCTTTCTCGGGTTCAATTGGTTCTTGAGGCGATTTTTGCGGGGAGGCCATTTCTCTTGAATCCTCAAGTAAAGTCTAAAACAGAGAAATCAACAGGTATAGATAGCTGTATAATGTAAAGTATCCAGCTATATCTTCACGCGCGGAGGCTTCTACAAGGTCAATAGCACGCAGTATGCACCTCCCACTCTACAATCTTCAGACTACTTCCTCTCTCTCTCTCTCTCTCGTTCTCTCTTAACGCTACGAAGAGGACAACCTTCTAAGGGGAAATGTCGTCTAATACGCCCTGTGTGAGAATGAATCGAAATGTTCTTCGATATCCAACGCAAGTTGAAGTTCAACTTCACAAATACCCATTTTCACATGATATGAACCATTTGTATCAAGGGAGTTCCAGTTAGTGGCATTGTAATGAATTTGCTTGGTCAGTGACGTATTAGAACGTGTGAATTTCCCCTTGTGGTAGGGTTGGTGAAATTCATTCAGATTTGGAAATAAACGGGTTACAATTGCTTCTGGAACCTGAAATTATGACGAGTACGAAATTATCTCGAGCTCAGGGATGTATGTTAGGGAGTGCCATCGGCGATGCCTTGGGAACCACCGTCGAGTTTTATCCCGCAATGGATCCATACAACCCTGAGGTGACGGATATAGTGGGAGGTGGAATATTCAACCTGAACCCCGGAGAGTGGACAGATGATACATCACTGGCGCTGTGCCTCGCGGATAGTCTCCTCAGCAAGAAACGGTTGGACCTGTCAGATCAGCTACAGCGATATGTAAGATGGATGAGGGAAGGAGAAAATTCTAGCAATGGTGTCTGTTTTGACATTGGGAACACTACTCGAAATGCCCTCGAGCGGTTTGAAAGAAACGGGGAGCCATACGCTGGAGGGACAATGACTTACAGTTCAGGTAAGACTAGAAACTGTTGGACTAATGAGGTGTCGATCCTAGTGACTGAGTAAGCTATTTCGGAATCACAGGTAACGGGTCGTTGATGAGGCTTGCACCCATACCAGTAGCGGCGCCTTCGTTGGACACAGCTATACAGTGGGCTGGAGAGCAATCCAAAACCACACATAACACGGAAGAGGCCATTCATTCCTGCCAAGTATTCGCTGCAATGATGTACATGGCTATAGAAGGTTGTTCTAAAGAGGAGATTTTAAACTGTCGTTCCATTACGACAAAGTCTTGGACGGAAAAAGTCGATGCCATTGTGAATGGTTCGTTCAAGGCGAAGGAACCACCAGAGATCAACGGTTCTGGGTACGTTATCAATACTCTCGAAGCAGTACTTTGGGCCTTCAACAAGTCGTCCAACTTTAAAGATGGGGCGATCTTAGTAGTGAACTTGGGAAAGGATGCCGACACGACAGGGGCAATATACGGAGCTCTGGCTGGAGCCTACTATGGTATCACCGGAATCCCAGAGAAGTGGCGTACAACCGTCGCTTGGTCGGACCATATCAAGAACCTTGCCACCCAGTTGTTTCAGTCTCGTGGAGAAATGGACATTGCTTAGCTTACCTTCGCTACAGGCACTTCTGTAGCGTACACAAATGGCTGACACGGCCACGACGGGAACTGTAAAGGTGGTTGTACCTACGTTGGCATGCAAACAACCATGCTCAATGTGCCGGTGATCAATATACTGCAAGCCGAAATTCCTAGTCTCTGTAAGTATCCCGACTATTTAGCGTCCCATTTCGCGCCAAAGTTTTCGGCGGGTTGGTGACCTGAAAACTACATATAACCGGCGAAATCCGCTGACGCAGTGCTGAGTCACGCTACGTTCCAAACTTCAACTTCAACTAGCAGGGTGGTTCTCTGAGAACACAGGTGTGTGTACGTAGTCTTACGCGAGTGCAATGGAAGGATTTAGTGCCTTAATGTTTGTGGAAGCTTGCCGTAAGGTGGTGCGCCGCATGGGTGTCCCAATGGCTCCGTATACGTGAACAGAGAGCGGTGGCTTGGTGGTGCGATTCCAAACAACATGGACGGCCAGAATCACCAAGACCGCGATTCTTCGGAGAAAACCCGATTCGACCTGCGCGATCCCCTTTTCAAAGAGTACACAAATTTACAGGAGGAGGAACGAGCCATGCGTTCATCGTTGAATGGGTCAAGACAAGTGGGGGAGGACGACCTGAACCGAAACTCCCCGGACGCTGCTGGAGTTGGGTTCGGAAATGGTGATGACCAGGACGGTACCATTCAAGACAGTTCATACGCTACCTTAGACGCATGGATTGAGGGTGACGAAAGCTTTGGCAAATTCCAAGGATTTATCGTCGCACAAGCGGCGCTTGCGTGGTTCGCCGTTAGCTTCCTGTGGCTCTCGTTAACCTTTACCGCTCCCCTCATTCAAGATGATTTGAACATCAACAAGGCCCAAAGTGGGCTGGCAGGTAGTGCTCTGTTTGGTGGTGCAGCCGGTGGGACGTATTTGATTAGCTCGTTTGCAGACTATGTGGGACGGAAACGAGCTATACTGTGGTCGACATGGATGGCCGCGGCAAGTGGGGTGGGCACTGCATTTGTGCGGAACTATGCTGAACTAGTTGTCGTAAGGCTGCTCAACGGCTTTCTGAGTGCTGGAATGTGCACGATTGGCTACTGCCTTGTCGTCGAGTACACGCCTCTTAAATGGCGAGCTCGCGCCGGAATTTCGTTGAATGTAGCGTGGAGCATTGCAGCTGCGGTGGTAAGTTGAACACTTCGGTAAAGCCGCATTTTCGGGTAGAGCGCTTGTATCATTCTACTTGGCATTTGCAGCTCGCTGGAGTAGCGTATGCTTCACGGGAAATGTCTTGGAGATACTACCAAGTCTGGATGTCTGTCCCGACGATTGTAGCCTCGATCGCACTGGTTTGGATGCCCGAATCCGCTCGGTGGTTGTACCTGAAGAAGCGTTATGTTGATGCAGAGAAATGCCTCCATAAAATGTCAAGATGGAATGGAATTCGATTAGAAGAAGGCACCGTACTTGTAAGGGAAAACAGCAAGAAGGAGGATTCTTACGATGAGGGCGAAGTTGGCGATAACCAAAGTTCGACTATGTCACGCCATTGTGAGTCGGCTCGAACCCTTGACAACCCAAGCGACGCCGTAAGCTCTGAGCACGAGGATGAGAATGACTTTGAAGAGCTCCTTGGTCGTAATCAAGGAACCAGAAGCACAAAGAAAGCGCAGCATCCCATGTATATACTCTGTTGCGAGAATAAGACTGTCGCTGTGTATACTGTGATTTTGTGCTATTCTTGGTTTGTTAATAGCCTTCTTTACTACGGGCTAAGCTTAAACGCTTCTAACCTAAGGTACGTGGTTTGTGCACTGGTTCACAGGGACAACAATGTGGAACGGCGCAATTTTTGATACGATGCAGTGGTTCCTCGTACACGAATGCTACGTTGGCCGGCGCTTTGGAGCTACCTGCCCTTTTCTGTGCCGCCTACCTCGTTGATGCCATTGGGAGGAGATTTTCAGTTTGTGGCTTTGTGGGATTAGCTGGAATTGCGCTCATTGCATCGATACTCGTTCCTAGTTCCAGAGCTGCCACAGGGCTCGCTTTAGTCGGTAAATTTGGGATAACGGGTAGTTTTATACTACTCTATGTATTTACAACCGAGGTTGTTCCTACCCAGACGCGAGCCACAGCGTTGGGACTTTGTAGTTTAAGTTCTCGTGTGGCAAGTATTGCTTCTCCTCTATTGGTGGATTTGTTTCCCGGCAGCAGAGTTGTCTTGGCTATTATGGGAGTTTTGGCATTGGTCGCTTCGGGGATGGTTTTACTGATTAAGGAAACTAGGTCTCAGACACTGGGTCAGGCTCCTGTAGCAAAGGAATCAAGATAGTGTGGTATGCTTCTTGTAGGGTCCCGAGCCTGTGCGGGAGGTGGGACGTTGTCGTTTCGATCGTGCAGTGTTTCCTCGCGAATCGAACGGATTAGGAACTGTAATTCGGTCTGGTGGACGAGCGATGGCATCAAATCCACCCTCGTAGCCAGTTGCTTGTTCTCTTTCTGCTTGCTGTGATTCGATTTTATTCATTAGAGTTTGAAGCTCCGAATCAAGGGCTGTGTCAGCCTGTGGTATGTAGCTGTCCTTCAGTTTTCTCTTAGATTTCTGGGAAGTGGACTTTGTTCTCCCCGCAGATTTGTAATTCCTTGACAACGAACTAGCAGACAATATATAATTCACCATTTTTTGGTTGTTCCACTGAGGTGGAAACTGGACAATGTTATTTCTTCCTTGGACCAGCTGTAACAGTGAGCTCAAGAGAGGACTGGTAGAGAGGGTTGTAAGCGAACCTAGCAAAAATAGCTTTGTTTTCGCCCTTGTCAGAGCGACGTTAATTCGCCGTAAATCATTCAGCAGTCTACCGACCTCCTGAGGCTCATTTGATCGTACAAATGACATGATTATGACAGACTTATCCCTTCCCTGGAAGCGATCGATAGTAGAGATTTCGATATCTTCCCAACGGGTCCCTTTTAAATCATACTTGTTGCTTAGACCCTGAAACATCTGATGCAACAGCCGCAGCTGTGCCCTATAGGGTGATGCCACTCCCACGTCAGAAAGATCTCCTCCGGCCAATGCAATTCCGGCTAGTATAGTTAAGATAGTCTCAGCTTCTAAAACATTAGTGATCCCACCGCTGGTGGCTTTTGAGTTGACAACTGTCTTATCATCGTGAGCGAGGCGTCTCTCTTGCCTTTGAGACTTATCCGGAAAACTGTCAGTATCAAGGAATATAACCGAGCTTTCTGGGCCTAACCATTTACCAAGTGCTCTAACGCATGACCCAAAACTCATGTCTTGCAGATTGGCGGCAGAAAGACTCGACAATTTTGGTAAACGGTAGCAACCATCCTTTACAGTCGAATTTGCGCACTTGAGTTTACCCTCATAAACTAGAGAATTAGCTAAAGTCTGGATGTCCTCGTTCATGCGATACTGGTATCGCAAAAATACCAAAGAGAAAGGATACTTAGAGGTCAGACGTTGGAACAAAGAAACATCCAGACCGGCTTTTCGTGACGCTGGGGAGGACACCAACGGAGGCAATTGTTTTGCATCGCCTACGAGGACGAATCGCCGGGCTGCCAGTAATGGTCCGAGACATATTGGCTCTAAAATCTGCGATGCTTCATCCACAATGCAGAAGTCAAATGACCGCTTACGCAGCAACTGATGATTCATGCCCATAGCTGTAGTGGCAACTACCTGTGTCTTTTCCACCAGTTCTCTGATAGCTCCTACGGTGTTTGCTTCCCGACTCTTGGCCTTGTTATCGAAACACGAACTTCTGACATCGGGGTGTACAGCCGCTTCACGGCCTAATCGCAGCACATCTACTCCAGAAGACAGCAACTTCAAAACTACATTATCGACTGCAGAGTGGGTAAATGCAGATACCAAGACAGAAAATCCGAAACTAGTGAGGGCCCTCACGATGAATGCGATGGTCATCGTTTTCCCAGTACCAGGCATGCCTTGCAAACACAGAAAGCCTTCTTGGCAGGAAAACACAGATGACACTGCCTTCTTTTGGTCGGAATTGAGGGTGTCTTTGAACTCGGTTTCCAGTCGCTGCAGAGTAGAAGAATTGGATAAAAACGTTTGTAAAGAAGGAAGTTCCAACATGTTCGAGTGGTCTCCGCTATGCCGATTGTGTAGCAGTTGTTCCGCATGATCAATTGCGTTTCTCTTGGAAAGGTCTACGTACTGAGCCTCCTTCAGAAGCTTCACGGCGTCACGTGCAGACATACGCAGCATTTCCCACGGAAGGCAGCCGATCATACGCGGAATGCTATCATTGTTCAGGCCGTCTCCCGTTAAGAGTCTTCTCAAGAAGGTATGTCCGGTGCCAAAGTCGAGGTGCTGCTTCAATCCTTGGGGTACTAGTTCCCGTTCTCCTTCATATAGCTCCGGAAACGCTCCCACGAACAGGCGCAACATATTCGTCTTGGCGATTCTACCAAGGTTTGAAATTTCGTCCCGGTCTATTCTCCAACCAAAATTAGAATTAATCGACTCAATAAGCGTTCGATACTGTGAGAAAGTGTCCGTCTTACCGATGGCTCTTTCTTCAGATACCATCCTGAAAAAGCTGGCAAGGTTGTGAGAAAACTGCACTCTGCAAGAATTCCTTCGTACACTAGTTACGTTGCCAACACTGATACCCAGTTGAAGTTTCGGAATTGACAAGGTGACCCGATCACCCACATTGATGTCGTATTCCTCTAAGGCAAACTCAGAATCAGTAGGGCGTCTAAAGCCAACATCTAGAGACGAAAACAAGTCATCACAATCCACTTCCTCCATTCCCACTATATGTAATGGCCAGACAGAGCTGTTATTTCCCTGGTCTACTGGAGCGAGCCAATGACCTCCACGTGAAGCAACGAGGTTCTCGTATCCTTTCTTGACAGTGTTTGAATCCTCGCCGAGAAAGTTTACGCCTACACCGGAAGTTCTTAGCTTCAAGGATGAGTAATTCTCTTCTTCTGTCATTAGCGACCACCACTTACGCAAATACTGAAAATCACTGACACCGAGACGCGAACGAATCCAAGAAACCGAAGTACGGAGAGTCTGGGAGAACAAATTCTCCAAACTCAACGGCGACGCACTTCCCAACAAGGTGCAATATGGCAACACACTGCAGTAATCACATTGCGAAGCGTTGTCTACCATTGGTGGAAGAGACGGTAGTCTGTAAGCTCCATCCTCAATATCCGATGCTCCACTCTTGAGGGGATTGTGCCTGATCTTGGACAGCATTTTGGCTACGCGATTCCTCTGGATGAGCAGACATGCAACTTCTTTCCATACAAAGGGAACTTTGAAACTACGAAATCGGTCCGTCGATGTACCACTTTCTCCCTTTCCTTCTTGCCCCAGGTAGAGGAGAATTCCGCTCTTTGGCGAAGACGCTGCACTAGTGATACTCCCATTACTATTTGCTTGCAAAATGCCAGAAGAGTCACAATGTTGTTGATCAGAAAACATGCATTCATAGAGAGCCACCTGTGCCCTGTGATTAACATGCATTGTTTCCCCAAGTTTCCCGGTCTTTAATTCGAGCAGAGTAGTTTGTGGAGACTCCCTCATGACAGCATCAATCACACCTTTCATTCCCCATTTCGACCCGGAAAGCTCATACTCTGTTGCTACTGTAAACTTCTTCTGTTTATCTTCCCTCTGAGATTTTGACTCAAAGAAAGAATGGCACCATTGAGAGATAGGGGTAAATGCTTTGCTAATTTCGTCCAGAGCCTCCCGCCCTGACATACCTGCGCAATACAGATCTGACAAAATCCCCGGACGCTTAAGTAGAGTTCTGCTAAAGTCTTCCAAAGCGCTTTTCTCCCATCTCTCTGCGGAGATAGCATATTCAAACAGCATATGTTTTAATTCTCCGATTATCGCAGGTTTCGAGGCGCTGCCGCTAATGGCGATTTCATTCAAGACAGTACGCCGCTCACAATCGAAACTCGACGCAATCTTTGACGGCGAGAGCATTTGATCGGGAAGCACTATTAATGCATTTTCCTGGTCCGTTACGCAGATTTCGTTGATATCCTTGGCTTCAACTTTTTCGGTCACAATGATGTTGACAACATCACCTACATGGACTTCCGTTTCAGCCCAAATCCCATTGAGAACAGTCTTCATTGACGGTTTCTGGAGTCCAACGGACACATGAAGGACCATGGAGCGCTTCAGTTTTGCAATGTGAGTCACAACACCACGGATCATATTAGACGCTGAATTTCGTGGCTCATAGCTCGCGGAGGGCTCTTCCTTTGTTAACCAGTCAATGAGTTCCTCTTCGACCGCTTCGAAACCATTCCATTCGCGGTGTTGGGAAGCGTTTTCCAATGCTTGAAGCATTATTTGGTCTTCGCTTAAGGAGTCTAAACTGTTAGTAGTAGCATTCGCTTCTGTTTGATTCCCATTTGTGGTCGATAGACTCGCCTCAAGTTCATCCATAAATTGCCAAACTAAGGCGTCGAAATTTTCCGCATCCCCACTGTGCTCCTCTTCCATTTGTTGGAGTCTTCCTAACCATTTTGACGGGCTTGTCCGGACGCAATAATCACATTTTTCCTGCTGATCCACTTTCGATGATTCTTTGTTTGTGAATTGCAACTGTCGCTGAGTATTTTCCAGGGGTGAATTTTCATCGTTCGTTTCGTCAACTGCAGGAGACGGGCTCTTCATCGAGATCTTACTGCATGTCCTCCCTGTAGACCTAGCTTTACGGTTGCTACTCTGCGGGCTGTACCGCTTGAAAACCCCTTTTTCGACGGTCGCTAGGACTACCAGCATTCGCCGTTGATGAGGGGTTAAATCACTCCTACTACATGATTTTAATGGTGTTTCCGTCGGCACTCGGCTACATGAGTGAGAATCTGATGGATTTCCCCCTTGGGAGTGGCTTTCACTCCCTTTCTTTCCTTTACCAGAATCGCCTCCATTTTCCGGTCCGGCCTTCGGATTGGGCGTGTTATATCGCCCCGTAGGGTTGCGCTCATGCTCTCGAGGAAGAATTAAATCAGTGTCATCTGCCAGAAGATTATTCTTGGACAAAAACTCCATTTCCATCTGAGATTGCAATACACACATACTAAGCTCTGTTAAACGATTTGAATGCGTTCATCGTCTACATACCGATCGAAGAAGTTTCAATACAGCATCGCCATTGTCATCGGCAGAGCTCTCCCTCTTAGTCGAACACGTCTTGCACGAAGATTCAATGTGCTGGTAGCGCTGCTCTTCGGGGCTTCCTGTGCGATTTGTCTCACCAGCTGGGTTCTCATTTGTATGATCCACCATAACATGCGATGATCCGGAGCTTGAGACACGCAAGTTGTGATGATTAGCCTCGTTTAATGGCCTGGATCATAACATACGTGGCGTACAGTGCGAACAGTATCATAAGTACCAAGCCCGTACATACTTTGGTCTCTGAGATTCTGCCCTCTCCTCGCGTTCACGTTGTCCTTGCATTGAAGCCAATATGGGTGCCTCCTCTTGTGAGCAGGGTTGTTGGGTGAAGGCGTGCCACTCAATCTTGCCACTGGGGGAATCAAATTCTGATTGAGTCTTTTCAGATTCCGCAATCTCGTCGAAGCAGGATATCAAGGATCTCGCCATGTTCTCCCCCTCCCCGTCCTCCATCCTCGTAGTAGAGTACTCCGCTGAGCTTTGTATGTGGGATGCCGGAGCAGTTGTGGTGTCATCGTGACTGACTGCCTGAATATCGCCTCCTTGATCATCTTCATCGCTGTCAACGAGGTCAATGACAGCCGAAGACGAGGATGATGTCACTTTCTGTCGTTTAAGATAACTATCCATTCTAACAAACTATCACTAAAAACCTCCCCACGACTGAAAAAAAAGTGGGATTAGAGGCGCACAATACCATTAAATACACTACTTCTTGTCCTGGTTGACCGGGGACTCATTTTTGAATTCCAAAGATCTAAACGGTCGTTCAATCTTTTCGTTCACTTTGGTGGAAGTCGCTTGCGAAGTGACTCTCACGAGGTTTACGGGAGCATTTCGAAGTGAATTGAGTGTAATTTTGGTGGAATTTGATACAAGGTGACTATACCGTGCCGGGACAGTGAACGACGTGGACAATGTCCTCCGCGAATGACAATGAGAATCAGCAACCTCCTCAGCAGCAATCAACACATACCGACGAGGAGGAAGAACCACATTTAGGTGAGATTACGGCCGATTCAGAGTCGGCATGGCAAGATGGCGATAATGATCAAGATGGAGACGAAAATTCAGGTGAGTCCAGCAGTGCTGGGCACCCTGAAACTAACGTGAAGGATTGGATCCAATCCAAAGTCAAAGCAGAAGTACGCTCATTCATCAACAAGTTGGACTTGGAAGTCACTTGCCAACCTAGTCGGTGTTGACGTCCATACAGGTAGATCGACTGAATTCGCTAGGCCAGAGGGTGATACCTGTTGAAGTCCGAAACTGCTCGGTGATTAAAGGAGAGTCGGCTAGCTGGATGAACCGCATTGAAGCCAATACATCCTTCGACTTTGAACAGGTACGGTGACAGCAGTCGACCAATACCCTGTTCACAATGGAAAAGCACATATATTACCTTGCCTGCAGATCCAACAAGTACTTCGCTCGGAACCTGAACCATGCCCCGTAAAACAAGGATATTCGTTTGTTTACGTGGTCCTCTTCACCAACAAACTACCGCTTCTTGTGTAAGTGACAGCAACATCAACTAAATCGTATCACTTATTGTAGAATATACTGTACTTGAATTCCGTTGCAGTCCATACATCTACTCCACCACGGGACAATACCAGTCAAATGACCTGACTGAATGGGTGTTTATAAATAACAAGATGCAAGAGGCTCGTCGTTGGGTGGAATCTTACTCAGATATTCAAGGCTGAGAAACATCAGCTACATTATTCTCCTCGTGAAATAGCAACTATCGTGAACGCACTGCTGACGAAGAAGATGATAATGCCAAAGCAAGCTAGAAGGATATGTGCCATGTTGGAAGGTGAGGTCCAAAGCTGCTCATCTTCTCGATTATCTCCAAGCCTTACTTTTATCAGAGGCGGTCCTATAAATGCCAGGAAGCTACCGGCTATGCCTCCGGCCAACTCTAGAACGTGATCAACTTCGGGAATTACCAAAGCGACTCCCACAGGAACCAGCCATAACACTGTTGACACTATATATCTCTCTATTCGCCGTCTCCGATCTTTATACTGTTCCAAGAAGCGCCGGTCTACTAGTTGTTCATAGTCTTCCTTAAAAATCTCTTGCATGGTTGAGGCTTTTCGAATATCGTCTAAGCGTTTGAGTTTTAGACACTTGAGAATTGCATTCCGAGCAACCATCTGCTCACTTGGCACTGTCAACAGAAATTTAGACAATCACACATACAAGGCAATTAAGTCTTTCTGAGCCAAGTAATCCACTTACGAGTAAATATCATATTTGCTAGCACAGATACTTGCCCAAATGTAATAAGATGACTCCGTTTTTCTTTGAAGTTCGCAATAAAGTCACCAACAGAGTCGGAAAAGAGGAAGTGACCGAACGTTGATACGATTACCGAGAATACAAACGCTATGCCCAATGACCAATTCGCGACAAATTTCAGTTGGAGTATGTCTGGGGAAGGACGACGCTTGCCCATACTTAGGTGCACCAGCGAAGCCTGGTGATGACAAACGAATGCAAATGTAATAGGGCCCACCGACGAAGGAAAGCGGTCCCCTATGCTCACGTATCGCGAGTCCGCATCATCGAGAGATTGCGCTTTAGACCACTTTACGATCACAAATATAGTAAAGAAACCCACAAATATGAGTGAGGTGAGGGAGTACGGCCACAGACCACCAAAGTCTTTCTTATAGAATAACGCAAGAACTGGGATCGAGCAGAGGAAAAGAATCAGCGCAGGCTCAGTCGCAGCTGAGTGAGATGTGCCCACCATACTCTTCTGCAATGACGTGGAAGCACGCAAATGAATTCGTTGCAGTGTAACTGAGGGGAGAAGCACACATAACCATACCAGCACATCTCTAATAATTATCCAATACGTCAACATCGCAGAGACGGAAAATAGCATTTCAAAGGTAAGCACTAAGTACCTCCCTCGAGATGTGAATGCTTTTCCAGCTAAGTCGTGAAATGAGTTCTGTTTATGGCTCACCATGAGACCAAATAGCAACTTCACTGCAGTGGCAACGTAATTCCCAAACCCCAGACAGATCAGTACACCAAACGAACAGACCGATAATAACACGGTTTGAGACTTACATGTATAGTTCGACAAGAGAGCAATTAACGTCAGTAGTCCAAGTCCAAGAACCAATCCGCATTCACGCATAGCCATAGGTAAACCTAAGATTCCCGAGCCAATGATGGCATTTGTAAAGTTGGCCACCGCCACAAAGTTTGTTGGAGCTTTTCGCCGTTTGATATTCATCCTCAAATCTCCTAAACATGATGGGGTGTCGGTCTCTGACTGCTCCAGATTCATAGGCTCTACCGTGTGATTCGTGCCCTCCGTGCCATAATTGCTCGTATGGGTCCCATGGTCCACCAAAACTGCATGCGCACGAAATCATCACACAAGGTATTTCGATACCAGGGAATCCGGTAGACGTACGCTCAGTTGCATCTGGTTCCGCCATTAACCTGTATAGGAGACATGAAAACTGTGGTACCTAACTAAAGTGGCCTTGTGAACTAAACGTTCGAGGCCTATTTTGATACAATCTGTACCTCCTACGGCCACTCCAATCGCATAACCGTCTTTAACTACTGCGTTTTACCCTGGGTATCTGTTCAATTCCGTCATGGAGACCGCTCATAGGCTGCATAAAGTGATACTAACCAATCTTCAACCTGAGCTCTCGGGCTCAGTAAGTGCGGGTGCCAGCAGTGGCTAGCACACCACTATTCATACGGGTAATAGATGTTCCACAGCTGTTAGTCTCAGAATTGTCATGGCACAAAAGTGGCAATGGGAAATCTTAAAGCTCGTGTGAAACCTTTTTGGGCAAAATGTGGCAGTTCTTGTGTACAATTGTACCAATTCTGTCTACTGAAACTAAGGTCAATCTAGCGGCAGATCATCCGATGCCGCAGATGTCATAGTTATGCAAATGTGCTATCCGTCGATGCGTCACTTGTTCGATGATAAAATTGATTTATATCCTTTACCTTCAGTGATCGTTCGTAATCATGATTAATCTCCAGCGGATCACTGTGTAGCGCCTCCATACTCGGCATAAATGTTTCGCTACTTTGGGCGTACGATTCAGCAGAGAGTTCGCGATACGATCCTAGCGCCTCTTCTTCCATTGACGGGCGGCGTGAATTTGTTAAGCAAAATAGCCACTCGCGAGCTCTCGAATTGGTACTGACGAACACAATAGCATTGAGAAACCCTTGAATGGGTGCAGTGGCAGCAGCAAAATACCTAATAGTTTCCGTGCCATAAATTGTTCCATCTGCATCAAGCGTAGACAATGACCTTAATCAGTAATCCTTTCCATATCTCACACGCCTTGTTCTCTTACGGAACATACCTTTGACGAATCCCACCCCCATTTCGTGAATCAGCATCGCAATCCACACCACTATGAAAGTCGTAGAATACGCCATTAAGGTGAATATGAACTTCCGAGCATGGCTAGCCGACTCAACGCTCTTTTTCGCAAGAAAGTTATTTCTAATATTTATCTGTGAAAGCAAAATAAATCCAGTACAATGAGTACTGCCACGGGCAATTGTGAGGGACATACCACTATGTGGCCGTTAAGGAGGAATATGATAAACCATATAGCCATTTGAGGAATAGCGTGAAAAGACCCAGGGGCATTTACCCAGCACCAAATTCCTTCATTAACCCGTCCCATCGTTAAATACTGAGCAGTGACACAGGCAACAGCAACTGACCACGCCACAACGTGATACCAAACGTAACGAGTTCGGGAAAATTTCCCAGACAAGTCAGATTCGTGTTTAAAGATAAACTGTAACATTCAAAACAAAGAAGCAACAAAATTGTTCACCAACGAGCTCATAGCATCGCAACTACGGTAAACATACCCGATGGAGTTCTATCGCTAGTATTAGATTCCTGTGACCGACAATAGGAACACGAAAGGTCACCAATATTTGACGAAATTGCTACAGAGGAGCACTTACCACATAGCTGTGGACATTGGGAAGAATGCTGCAAGTTGCAGGAAAACAAAGTATCGCGCGGATATGGCCATCGGCGAAGCACGAGACTAACTTCGTTATACTTACATCTTCCGATCACCTGCACTGTGCAGATGGTATCAATTGTAAAATCTCTGGGTATCCCGAGCGATAGTGTAAAGAATAGTCCTCCAAAGAAATTCGACACCGAGAGCCAAAATAGCTGCAGCAAATAACCTTGCGCCAAAGCCTTCACTTTCTCCCGTCGGGACACCGTTTCGGGCTGCACACGCCAGGAACCCCAACTCGTAGCATAGAAGGAGACGATGATTACCAACGCCCCCACCATGCAGAGACACCCAGCCGTGGCGACGACAATCTGGCCGTCTCTGACCTCCTGAGGGGGAGGGTCAGCTGTATGTTCGACCATCTGAAAGCTCCTATTATGGATGTAATGAGTCCCTAGGACCCTTCAAAGCGGACAATTCCCGGCTTCATCCCCCTGGGAATACACATTAAGGCGATGAACTATTCATACAGGGCAAGTATGTAAATCTAACCCTTTAAAAGGTAGGAACTTAACACTTTTCAACCTAATCCAACCACTGACACGTGAGAGATTAAGCTAAACTCCAGACAACTGAACGCGGAAATTTTGTGAAGTTCATATATGTGGGTTATTTAGTAAGGACATGATAGGGCCGGAGTGCCTTCACTCCGACGGCCAAGACATTATACTGGGTTGCTTCACTTGTGTTATGTCGTACGGCATGTATCGGTGGAATGCATGTTCAGTTCCTATACACACTCGCGTCAACGAATCCTTCCGTGTACCATGAACCAAACTCGCGCTAGTGTCGTTAGAACTCTCGACTTGTCTTCCCTGTTCCTGTATAGCAGACGAGCTCGCGCGGATGATTCTAATACCTCTTTCCAAGCCTTCTTTCCTCGATAGGTCCACATCCTGAACTACCTCTTCAGCTGTCACTTCAAAGTATGTCATAGGCGGATTCCCGACTTGCTTGCCGGTAGAAACCCTCCACCTCTTCAGATTCGACTCGAGCAAGTTCATGATTGCCCCTCCTTGTTCCTCCAGCGTAGGCACTCAGAGCGCTTTCTTCGCTACCCGTATACGTCTCACTACTGTAAGCATTCGTTTCGTAGCTCTCAGCTTTGGAATCTTCAGAAAATTCACGGTAAGATCCAAGTGCCTCCTCTTCCATTGATGGATGCCGCGACTCAGTTAAGCAGCAAAGCCATTCCCGTGCTCTTGAATTAGTCGACAAGAAAACGATAGCGTTCAAGTAGCCTTGAGCAGGAGTAGTCACTGCAACAAAATATCTGATAGTCGCCGTACCGTAGATGTATCCTTCTGTATTACGGCAAACCCAAGAATGGTAATAATAGAAAGATTTGACAATCTGAATAGGCGCAGCTTACCGTCAATATAGCCAACACCCATTTCATGGATCATGATACCAATAAACGCCATTAAAAACGTGGTAGAGTAGGCCATCAAGGTCAGGATAAACTTTCTGGCATGATTGTTGGTTTCCTGCGGTTTCCCCCGAAGGAGGTTCTTCCTCACAGAAATCTGGAAACAAACGAGCATATATAACGAAACATGAGCCTCTCGAACTAAGGTAAACGCAACGTACCACAATATGAATGTTCAGAATAATCACAATGAACCAGATAGCCATCTGTGGAATTGCCGACGTTGCATCTGGGATATCTATCCAACACCAGATGCCTTCGTTCACCACCCCCATCCCAAGATACTGGCCAACGACGAACGGGATAGGGGACAGCCACGCTATAAAGTGATACATCCGATATCGGTTCCTATCAAACGTCCCAGATAGGTCAGACTCATGTTTAAAAATGAACTGCAAAGTTAGGCATCAAAGGTAAGACGATGAATCCTCAATTTCGTTACATGATTCAGACGTACCCGATAGAGTTCGGTTGATAGAATCAAATTCCTGCACACCAACATATCGTCCCAGAATCAATGCTATCAAAGCACACTGTAAAGATCGACGACTTACCAAAACGCCGTCGCCAAGGGAAAATAGGCTGCATACAGGAGACACAGAGAGCAATGAACCACATCATCCAATGACAGCGTCGGAATCGTCCGGGGGTACTTACATCGGCCGATTGTTTGAGCTATGCAGACATCATTAATGTCGTAATCATCCGGGATAGCCAACGACATTACGAAAAATAAGCCTCCAAAAAAATTAGACACGGACAGCCAAAATAGCTGTAGTAGATAGCCTTGTGCCAATGCTTTCACCCTTTCTGTCCTCGAAGCTTTGGTTGAATCGACACGCCAGGATCCCCAGCTGGTGTTGTAGAACGACGTCGTTATTATAAGCGCTCCAATCATGCAGAGGGCGCCGGAACATGCCAGCACAATCTGGCTTTTCCTGACTTCACTCGGGGGTGGATCGGCGCTGTATTCAATGGTGTCCTGCATTGTATACATGTTTAAAAGTCCCACAGCTGGATCCAGGTTCCATAATCACGAGAACCAAGAAAGACCCAATGGTGGGTTATATACGATCCACTAGAGAAGACACACGTGCGTGTGGGTGGGCGAACACCACGCAAGCAATTCCTAGCAGAGTTATTGAATATTGAATACCCTATTCTACGGAATTCCAACCGGTGTAGAAGGTGTGAAGGACGCGGGTCCGCAAACAGCTGCGAATCTTCGGCAGATGGAGGTGAAACCTTAAAGTCTCACTACCTGTAGGTTATTGGGTCTTAAATGCCGGTGCAGCCGTACGTTTCATAAGGTTCATGTGTGTGTTTTGGTATTGCTCCTACCGGAAGACGTGCCTGCTGCACGCTACGCTAACCCGTGTGAGGGGTGTCAACCCTACCCGGAAACGGTCCAAAATCTTCACGTTGTGGCGCGTCAACGTGACTGACAGTTTGGCCGTCATCAGCTTGTAGAAGTTCCGCATCTCCCTTGTTCCCCAGCGGGAGCCCGGTGCTTTCCTGGCAATCCTCTTGAGGAACTTGATTGCGTCTTCCCCGCGTTACTTCTTTAGTTCCTCGCTGTGGCTCAGTACGCGAAGGGATCTCTACCATACCAACGGTACAACTCACAGTATGCGACAGTATGATTACGTAGAGATGTTCCACTGCTGCAAGCTTGGTGGACATAGTACACTCGACTCACTTCGGACGAATGTCGTGCGGCAATGGAAACTCCACTTTAACATCGCGATAGCTACACAGGTCGACTTCTCCAATAACGGGGGTTCCCCACGTGCGAGTGCTGCTACCTTCTGCACTGCTGTACTCCTTAAATACCAAACAATACACGCATCACCAACACTTTAGAGTTTAACACCAGTAACACCAGCATGCTTATACCACTGAGTGGTGACCACTCCTTACGGACCGCCCAAAAACTCTTATATCGGTTAATCAACACACCCTGTTCATAGACCCCACTAGGAACGCATAATGAAGTGTATCTGTGTGTGCGCCTGGAGGGTGAGTCGTATGGAGCCAACTGAGCACTCGCCGATCTTGTTCCTTCATTTGGTTCCTCGCCTTAAAACTCAATGCTGTTTCTTGTACGTTACTTGTAGACTTTTGCCTATGCTTCCTTATCCTCAGCGTAAAGTAAACTGCACGCATTATAGAACATCACCAGCTTCCTCTCCCCCCGGAAAAATAGTATTCGTTCAACTCCATTGTGTCAGTTGAGTTAGTTCCATCAACTTCGTCCAAGTCATCGAGCAGCCTATGACTGACCATCGCGTTGTCAACCATAAGCGATCCCTTAGAGAATGCACGATACGAGCCCAAAGCATCTTCTTCTATCGAAGACTTCCGAGAGTACCTTGAGCAACAGAGCCAATCTCTGGCTCTCGAATTGGTGAGAGCAAACACGATAGCGTTCAAGAACCCTTGCGCGGGCACAGTAACAGCTGCCGCATACCTAATATTTGTAGTACCGTAAATCGTTTCATCTGCGTCACAGAATTTTTGTAAGTTTGGTCATTAAGAACAGCTTTTCTGTGTCTATAAGACATACCATGCACGTATCCGACTCCCATTTCATGTATAAGCATTGCTATAAAAATTACGAGGAACGTCGTTGAGTAAGCCATTAACGTCAGTATGAACTTCTTAGCATGTCTAGTGGACTCACTAGTCGGTCCGGCAAGTAAGGTATTCCGTACAGCGATCTGGTTGGAATAAGCCCGTTAATAGGGTAGACAAGAATAATCACAAGCGAAGATCGAAACGTTTGTGTTCGGCTTACTACGATGCGCAGGTTCAGAATCATCACGACGAACCAGATAGCCATCTCCGGTAAGGGGGAAATTCCGTTGATCATCATTCCGTTTGTATGGAAAGCACCGATCCAGCACCAAATCCCCTCGTTGATAGGCCGCATGCCAAAGTATTGGCCGGCAACGCACGGGATCGGTATAATCCACGCACATGCATGATACCAGTAATAGCGACGACGTGAAAAGTTCCCACACAGGTCGAACTCGTACTTAAAAATAAACTGTGCACCGTTGACAAAAAAAAACCTCTGAGGAATGGCGAATTATGTATGCAAGAACAGCCTCTGGCATACCTGGTAGAGCTCAACAGACAAGACCAAGTTCCTGCGGATATGCGTAGCTAGAATTGGTACGACACTCTACATACTTCCGACACTTACCAAATAGCAGTTACCAAAGGAAAATATGCTGAATCGGAGTAAAACAATATTCCAAGTGATTTCGGTTACGGATAACCAGAGTGAGTTTCAACACGTACATCTTCCGAGAAGTTGAAATGTACAAGCGGCGTTAACAGTGAAGTCCCTCGGGATAGTCAATGCCAACGCAAAGAAGGCACCTCCAAAGAAGTTGGATACGGAGAGCCAGAACAGTTGCAGCAAATACCCTTGCGCCAGTGCTTTCACTTTTTCATTTTTTGAAGCGGTTGCAGGATCCTTCACACGCCAACTCCCCCAGCTCGTGACGTAGAATGAAACGATGATAGTCAACGCTCCCACCATACACAAGCATCCAGAAACGGCCACGACAATTTGTCCTGTCCTCACTTCACTGGGTGGAGGAGGGCTCATCTTTGTTGCCAAGGCCTGGTAGCCCTCTGTACTCATGCGCACAATTCCTTCGAAGTTCGAAGAACTGTCGAGAAGGCGTTACTGAAAACACTGAGGAGAACTCAATTCCATACAATGTATTGCGTGATTCTAAATATTAAGGCCCATTTTTTCTACGATAAACTGTGAAATTCAATTCTTAACAGTGATACTGCCACCTTGACTGGGGAATTACAGTATCTACAGTGTTCGAAGGTCCTGGGATGCTGTTGAGGTACTTCACGCTGTGAATCACGCATGGTCGACACTGTCTCGACAGGTTGCCGCTCAACTATGTAGTTGCAGGGAGACCGTTCGACGGATTGTCAGGCAAATTGCTCAGAGCAGATACAAGAGCACTGCGACGCTTTTTTAACGCACACTTGCAGTGTGTATTCCAGTTTCAACAATGCTGTCTGCATCGGATACGTTGCGCGTTGGTTGAAGAGTCCCGAAGCTAGAAACCATATTTCTAAGCACTACAAAGAAATGGTGAAGCCGCCTCCCGAGGAGGTCAAAGACGGCCAAATGGCTGTGGCAGTGTCGGGCTGTCTGTGTATGGTAGGCTCGTTGGTCATCATTGTCTCATTCTATGCCACGAGCTGGGGGGCGTGGCGGGTTACCAACCCCAAAACTGCTTCCCGTCGCGAGAAGGTCAAAGCATTGGCGGAAGGATTCCTGCTACAGCTATTCTGGCTATCTGTTGCAAATTTTTTCCAGGGGATGTTCTTTGTGTTGTCATTGGCAATTCCTAGGAATTTTGATATTGACGCGATCTGTACCATACAGACGATTGGAAGAAGTAGGTGACCCTCATCCCAACTTGGATATGTCAAGCATCCTTTTTATACCGAGCCTAACAGACTATAATGACTCTTTTTATTTTTTTTTATTTTTATTTTTTGCAAACGCAGCGTACTTTCCATTAGCGGCGGCTGTTTGGTGAGTGTTCAGTTGAGCCTGACAGTGTCAGGTTTTTCGGGCACTCTGACTAGCCTGTATCGGTGCGTCTGCAGGAATCTCGTTCTCTCGATTGAACTTTGCAGGGTACGCTTATCTTTTTTCTTTACCATATCATCACATTAACATGGGGGCGAAGGTTTGCGATGCCATTGGTTGCAGTTTGTCTTTAGGCATGAAACGGATCTATCCGGAAGCTTCGAACGCGCACGTTACAAATGGTACCACGCCATTGGCTGGTTTTCCCCGATTCCGTGTGTTGCCGCTCTCTTTATTGCGATGAATATTATGAACGAAGGAATTTGGTGTTGGGTAGGAATTCTGTCTGTGAATGGCATCTCCCCGCTACCTCAAATGGTGCTGTGGTTCGTGGTGATGATACTCAATGTTTGCGTTGTCGTAAGTCTATCAAGGTCGCTAATGGCCTGTCATGCTACAAAGACCCACCTTGTTTTACATCCAGGTTGCCGTTCGGAATACACTACTCGCTGATAGCAATGGCAAAAGCCGAGAATCTGCGAAGCAGGCCAAAAAGTTTATCCTGACCTTAATGGCCTACACCACTACATTTCTTGTTGCCTTTCTGGCTATCCTAATTCATGAAATGGGTATAGGCTACGTCCACAGTATGTGATTCGGTTTGCGTTAGCCACTTGAGGGGATACACATTGCCCATTTGATGCGTGTCATCTCGGCCTGTTTCAATGCAGATGGACCTGTGTACGGACGCCCCAAAATACGGTATGCAGCTGCTATAACCGCTCCGGCCCAGGGATTCTTGAATGCAATTATATTTGTGCTAACCAATTCAAGGGCGCGAGAGTGGTTATTTTGTTCGACCTCGTCTCGAAAATCTTCTGTGGAAGAGGAGGCCCTTGGTTCGTATCGCGAGTTCTCAGAAGCGTCGAACGCATATAGCAGCGAGACGCTTGTTGCAAGCGAAGCCAGTTTCCTAAGCGAACCCCGCTTCGATGAAAACGAGCTTACCGAAGCGGTAATGTTGGACGACTTCTATCGCCGGACAAGTGAATGTTCAGTTGACAGTACTCTGTGAGGTGGTAGTCGCCAATCGCCCTTTCTGTCTTCTCGGAAATTACCCGTCACAAGTTTCCGAAAGTTCTCAATCACAGTCGCTCCATCCGTTCTATCACGCATGATTCTATTTCTGTATCACTCCCAGCGCTGCGGACCAGTGGAACTCTTCCGGTCCATTGCGCACTAAAAGCGGCCGGTGGGCTATCTGTCACATTTGTGTGTGTGACTAAAATGGTTGGTGAGTGTTGGGCTTACAAGGAATAACATACGTGTTTTTCAGAACGCGTCGAACTCTCACGTCCACGTGATGCTCTCTCTTGACTCAGTACAGCTCATGCATCGTGGCGTAATTTGGGCGAACATTACGCTGAGCGCTACTTATTGAGAAAGTTGCCAATGGATGATCCCTCACATAGACTGTGTCACTGTAAGATAGCGACGTATATGTACCACCCTTTCCTTCTCCGTCTACACTTTTTGTATTATGTTTATCCGCAGAGCCGCATTCTCCAGCGGGTTTCCTGGTCTAGTGCCCAGTCACATGGGACACTGTCCCGTTCGCAAAACTGCTAAACGAAACGTTTGTCCGACTATCGCTGTCGGTGTCAGCGATAAACCCACACCCCAAACGCATCTATCAAGAAGGTTGAAAGTGAAAGTGGTTAAGTCGATGCGGTCAACTCCGCGACCGGTGGGCTATCTGTCACTTATGTGTCTGCCATTGATCCACTGGCCAAACACATTAGGTACTCTAAACATCATTGTCTGGCAAGTTTCAATGATAAACGATTCGGTCTCTCTTGGGCATCCTGGACTGAAAACTGTAATGTATACAGAATGAACTCGAAGAATCGGGGCACTTGCTCCTCATAACATGGTAACTAGAACAAAAACTGTCATTATTCGAACACGTCCAGAAGCACACTCATTCTTACCAGTGCATTCCGGTTCATTTGTGTTGTAGTCACGTCGAATCTACTCTTTCGCGTGGACCCACGAACCCACCTTTATACACCGCGTACACAAATCGTGTGTCCCCGCGGAAGTTTCGATGTGACTACAGCTTTGTCAGCTTCGTCTATAGATTAAATGAACATTCATTTTCTACAATATAGGTTTGGAAACAAAAAAAAGAAAATAATTATTGTGAGACTATATATTCTTATTATTAGCTCTACCGCGTTTGTGATACTATTTGGTTAGAATTCCTGTAAAAAAAAAAAAAATAAAAAAATATATATATATATAAAAAAAATCGCGGGTGAATACCGAAGGTAGATTTAACGCCTTTGTCATACACATACTAGGTTTGGAATGATCTTAACCCGACGAATTATGATGCCGACGAACCTGACGCATCGACAGCGCTTGCTACGCGTGACCTCATGCTTTCTGCACCACACAATCAGAAAAAACACAACGAATTATTACTGGTAAAAATAAAGCAATTTCTTAGATAACTCACGATAAGGAATTAACATGGTACGGAAAGTCATGTTCCAAAACAGCTCCTTTTCTTGTTCTTCGCGGTCCGCAGAATACTCAGGAGACTTGGTCACGAAGTCGTTTCCGCTGCTGGGCCGTCGATAGTCAGGAATCACAAAGTAGAATACGGGATAGTTATTCCGAAATTCACCCATAAGATTCAGCCATGCGTCAAAAACATTAAACATTTTCAGTGTGTGTTCTTCCGCAATTGTATATTGCAAGAAAATTGGGGCAGTTCCTCGGTTATTCGGAATTACTATTGCATCGACAGTAGGATAAAATCCTGTAATGGGTTTTGCATATACACCTTCATATGTGTTCATGCCGAAGGCTTTATGTATAAGGCCTCTAATCTCGTAATTATCATCGAAGTCAGACCTTTCGGTTCTGGGTAGGGTGAGCTGTTCTGGTGGCATCGTCACTCTCCATCCAGGATGTTTACTTCCTCTGGTATTAATTCTGTCGAGTTTGTAATAGTGCAACTGGAGTGCTGCGAAGTGTGGTTTTTCCTGGGGTATAATTTGTGACATACTGTCTCGAACAAATCCCCCAAGCGAACGCCGTGCACATCATTCCATAGTCTACCTATGACTGAGAACCAGCGGTCTCTTTCCCACTTAGAAAGAGCATAATTTTGAACGTAAGTCGAAGCAAATTTGACATGAAGCTGTGTAAATTTATATTCCTTATTATCCAGTGGCCACGGATGCACGGTCCAAAACTTCAGAG
>LVLI01000350.1:0-99655 GCA_001687465.1 Halocafeteria seosinensis
GCCCCATTCTTGCCTCCATCGTTCCTTTCGCACCGCAACTAACATAGCCGCTGTGCTTAGAAGGGCTCTACTCATCAAAAGAGAGCGCATGGATACCATCTCACTCGAATTTGTCGTATCAATACACTAGTAAACTCAGTTTAATTCCTTCAGCCAGCCTGCAAAGGCGTGTCCGGTCCTTCATTCCCCGGGACACTTATTAATTTTACGGTCTACTCTACCCCGACTAGCCTCACCTGATCAGGATATGCCTGAAAATCCAAGATTTCCTGGCTGGTGGGCTATCTGTCACATGTCTGCCGCAGTCCGTTGTGAGCATTTAGCTGGACGTCGGCGAACAAAGCGGCAACAATCGCAATTACCGGTGTATTCTGAGGTGTGGCTGGATTCCTTTACGGAATCTTAGCAAGAAGTGGAGGCTGCTCCGGTCAGTCTTACCTCTGTAGTACCGGTGGTCACAGGCCAAGCACCTGAAAAAGGAGAAATTTCTCAGAAAAAAACTTGTGCAAAGCTTAAGCAACTAATCGGAAAAAAGAAAAGAACTGTATTTCTACACAAAGTACGCTCATGAGCAAACAATGTTTATGTCCCTAACAAGTAATGATCACTCACCACCTGTGCCAAATGACCCATTTGTAAGGTAATTGATAGTTTCCGAGCTATGCTGACCACCCAAAACATGATGATGTTGCGCGTTGAACGATTTTAGGCGGGGCCGGAAGAATGCGACACGCGTTTCGCAAGGAATTGCAATGGAGAGCAGCACGGAACAAGTTGACATGGACTTGGCCATCTGCTGTCACCACGATTCCAAGGCTATCGAGGCCCTTTTCAACGCGCCCTCTGCAGCACCAAGAACGGAGACTGCTCCAGTACGTTCCTACCACTGCTCTGCGCTGGTCTTCCTGGTTTACCGAGAACGAATCTTTAATGGCA
This sequence comes from Halocafeteria seosinensis, assembly GCA_001687465.1. Classification (NCBI taxonomy): domain Eukaryota; class Bigyra; order Bicosoecida; genus Halocafeteria; species Halocafeteria seosinensis. The sequence goes on from LVLI01000350.1 coordinate 937, forward strand.
ATTTCACTGCAGCTTCCCTACGTGGCTCGTCTATGACGTAATTACATCAGTTGACGATTACAAATATTTCGTACCATGGTGCGTGGATTCGGTAGTTACTCGTAAGGATGTAAGTGTCTCTCTCGTGAAAACTACCATATGGAATGAGACAATTACATAACATGTGTTACCTCCTAACAGGATGCTTACCTGGAAGCTCAGCTAGCTGTCGGATTTAATGTCTTCCGAGAAAACTATACCTCGGCAGTGACGCTAGAGAATCATGACCATTATAAGAAAGTTATCGCCTTAGCTAAAAATACGCAAATATTCCATTTCTTGCAAAATGAATGGTATCTTCAACCAGTCGTGTCGGAGCAAACGGCGCATGCTTTGCAGAAGGAAGGGAGGCTACAAAAGCCAGAGGACCTTGCACTATGCGAATCATGTTGGGTTTCTCTCCGTGTGGAGTTTGCGTTTCGGTCCTCCTTATATGCCCAAGCGTCATCTATGTTCTTGGATCAAGTAGTCCGCAGAATGGCGGAGGCTTTCGCAAAAAGATGTCACCACCGTTATAAGCGAGCTCTGCGCACAGGAGAGCTAAGGGATAGATATGAAGCCCAATTCGACAGGCTAGTTAGGACGGGAGTGATTGCCACAGGGAAGCAAACAAAACACCTACCTAGGGAGAACGGCACTCCCCCAGAGGATGTAGACCCAGGAAACGTTTACGAGGAAACAACCGACGAATCAAGATACGATTCCCAGAATACACGAAACAGGAACTTATTTCGAAGGTTTCGGGAGTTCTTAAAATCTTTACCAAAACGGTTGTTCCTCCGTTTCTTCAAGAAACCGATGGACGAGTTCTCTTCAAACTACAATAGTCCGGCTCGAGGGAGTGTTGACAGTACAGATGATAGTGATCAACATTCCGGGAATCGGGACAAGGAACAGACCCCAACGGGTGCTGCCAACGATAACAAGCCAATCGAACGTGCATCTTCGTCGCTATCTAGAAAGGCCCCCAAGCGTCCGCAGATCCCCAACACGTACTCCTGGTGGTGATACCCGCCAAATTAATGTCGTTCGTACGTACACGTAGGCGACCAAGGATGAGTAGAGATACTAGTACCTCCACACAGCAACCTCGATTAGAGACAGAAGTCTGGCACTGAGCCTGACGGATGTACTACTTGTCTTAAACATAATGGCACTGGTAGAGTCCAACCAGCGTTAGCTTGTGCGCCCCTAGCTCTCGTCATAGAATAACGATTGGACTCGTGTGGGCGAAGTGTCACAGTCTCATGCAATTTGAAAGGAAGTGCACGATAACACTCCAGAATTGTAACAGGGGCGAAGTCGGGGTCCCTTCTTGTCCCCAAAGCACCACTCTACTAGCTTTGGGGCCAGGGGTTATCACATTCTGTTGTAAAAGCAACATCATACAGAGTAGCAATATCCTGCAATGGCAGTTTGTGAAACAATATGGCTCAGTCCTGCGTTTTGGGCGCTCCGAAGAAACGATAGCAATGAATTACCTACCTGGCAAGGCTCATCAACTCGGGTAGCTACACGAATCCTAGAAAAACATTCGCGGCTTAAATTTGCCTCCTGTAAGGCACAACGTACAGGACCCTCGTTGAATATACACACAGACGATATATGTTCGAGCTCAAAACCTACAATGGGTCCTCCTATCCTAAGATCGAACACAGTATTCGCCCCAGCTTCACTCTTCGTTCCTTCAGGCATAAGCTGCACAGGATCGGGTGTAAGCATTTTCCAAGAGCCATATTCGTCTTGTAGAATACACAGTTCACTACAGAAATAGTTGCGAAACCTCAAGTGGTGCCAATAGCGGGTATCCAACACCACTTCACCACATCTCCAGTTGCCTCCACCCACTTTCTTTGCTACTTCCTGTGGGAACTCGACTGCCCCTTGCCAATCAGCTTTGAGCGTCATCTCAGTCTTCCTCTTCCCTGGAGGATTCATTGCCTTCCCATTGGGTGCATTATCCACCTGGGAATGGACGGGAGAACTGTGGCCTCGAGCATCCCCCGTAGGAACCGAATGTTTGTGCGTGTGATGAGCTTTGAACTTCCGAAAGAGTTCATCGTCCTCTTCATAGGATGAACTATTATCGGCACTGCTTTCTTCGCCTCCATCAATGTAATCATACCAATGAGGGTCCAATGCCATCGTTCAGTTAAGGTCGTTGGTGATGATTGTCCTCGTTCCGTACAGCCCCCACAACAAAGGAGCTCAGCATGAACCAATGCAGATATGCACTCTATAGAAAAGTGGAAAAAAAATGAGGTAATGGCACCAAAATCATCCTGTATAGTCCATCTGAGTGGCCTCGGCATGGCCTTCACAACGCCGTTTTTGTGAAGTTCCTCTAATCGAGCTCTATATACACTGCATAGCGGTAGTACAGGTTGAAAAGAGGGTAGGAATGTGCACATATGTGTGTCTGGTGCAGTGGAACTCACGAAAAATGCATGTAAAATGGAGGTGGAATGGCGCAGATACGTAAGCTATTCCCACCGCTTCGGCGTTGTAATTGCGCTGGGGCTCGTATTGAGGGTGCTAGTGGCCCTTCATGGCCATTCAGGTGCGTCATTAGTAGTCTTAAACTTTGTTCCCATGGGTGCCTCGGTTATGCTCGTTTGTTTGCACCACAGGCGAAGGGAAACCTCCCATGCATGGGGACTTTGAAGCGCAGAGGCATTGGATGGAAATAACTGTGAATTTGCCCCCTTCCGAATGGTATCATGACTCTCCATCTAATAACCTCGAATATTGGGGATTAGATTATCCACCACTTAGTGCGTACCATTCTTGGCTCTTCGGGAAGATTGCTCAACGGATATATCCGCCACTCGTGGAATTATTCAAATCCCGTGGTATCGAAACCAGTGAGGCTAAAGTACGTTTCGTAATGCACGGATTTCCGTTCACATGCACCTTACCTTTTCCGTGTCTCCAGCTGTTCATGAGACTAAGTGTCTTGTTCAGCGAGCTGATTTTTGTCCTGGCCCTTTGGATAACGTATAGATGCTTATTGCCTGCGGCTGAAGCTACGACATCTAGCAGCAGCCTGTGGATCGATACTGAAACACAGGCCGACCTAGCATTAGCGGTTGTAGCAGCCCAGTTTTTGAATCCAGCATTGCTACTCATAGATCATGGGCATTTCCAGTATAACCATGTTGCTCTCGCGTTTTGCCAACTCTCGCTCATCTTCCTTGCCAAAGCGTTGGCAACAACGACAGGTGCTTCAGGAAAGCAGAGGAACACGGATATGTCTATTTTTACGTGGCTAGCTTCTGGTGCAATGGCGTATGCAATCGCGCTATGCTTTAAGCAAATGAGTTTATACATTGCTCCGGCTCTCGCAATGGGGCTGGGACTTCTTGTTTTTGACAGTGGTCACGTGTCTGCTGGTTGGGTTTCCAAGACTGTGGGGGTGACACTCGTATCAGGAGGGACTATTCTGTTTCTAAGCTTTGCTCCTTTGCTGAGATGGGATGCGCTTGGTCTTGGTATGCGACAAGGTACGCCAGCTGTCGATAGGACCGTTGAGGCAGTGTCCAGATATTACAGAAGTGTGCTTTCCCGTTCATTAAGCCAGTACTTTACAGACTGTTTCCTGTGTCACGGGGAATATTTGAAGATAAGGTTGCGTCCTTGTGGTGTGCACTGGATCCCATCCTGAAGCTGAGACGTCGTATTTTATCGAACGAACTAAGCGTTAAGTGGATGCTGGTCGTCTGGTATGGTATTGAATTTGGGTTGCCTTAATGTTCGGTGTCCTGTACCTGTTATATCATATCGTCTGCTTGCAGCATGTTGACCACTCTTGTTCTCCTAAGTCCTTTGGGGATGTATCTACGCAGATGCGTAAGCAAACGAGGGAATAGGATCAAGAATACTTTTTCCATGTCCTTCTGGACAATCAATATTGCTTCGGTCATATCCTCGTGGGCATTTTTCCTGGGGTCGTTTCAAGGTAAGCGCATAAGTTGTATTCCGAGAGGGCGACGTTGATGGGAACAAGTTGGCTTCTACAGTGCACGAGAAAACTATACTGTTTTCCCTTCTCCCGTTGTGCAACTTAGTGGGAATACAGTCTCATAGTCCGCAAGTAGTGGATGGCGGACAATATTTGCGCGTTTTGCGTGATGCTTGGGGTGCCTGTTTATTGACTTTGTTTCCACTCCTCCGTAGAGATGGGCAGTACATACCGTTTTGGTTATTGGCAATTGGCTTTCTTGTCCAAACTCGCTGCGCAAGCGACATATCTTCAAGAAGTCCGCAATTTTCTGAATGGCTGACGGACAAGTGCATCACTGGGGGTGTAGGTTTGCTATGTCTACTGCAGATCGGGTCCTGTGTCTTGCCTAATCCAATTGGCAGATGGCCGGATATCTACCCTCAGCTCACGGCTACAGCAGGTGCAGCCACCATTGGTAGTGCCCTTTGGTCGTCTATCTCGAGGCTATTGGGCAGTTTCAAAGAGAAAAAGCCCTAACCGGATATTAGGGCTGTATTTGAATGGAATAGAGGAGTGGTTGCAATCAGCTCGCCTCAAAGATCGTCCGAGTACTTACCGGTGCCCCACTGGAACCGTAGTCTACAGGGATGATCGAAGTTTGCCCGATGGGACATCATCATCCGCGGTGTAACTTCTTTTAACCAGCTGAGATGGGTCCAATGCTTTAAGCGGGGCCTTAGCAGACAATTCACATTGAGACGTAGTTGAAAAGATGGAAAAGCAAAAGAAAAAGGATTGAAAATGTCGTAGAGAGGGGAATGTGTAAAAGTAAGCCTATTTTAGTCTGAAGGAGAGTCCCAAGTGCCCAATTGGCATTTTGGCGGTTCGATTATAATCTTTTCGTCAAGCGAAATGCGGGAGAAAGAGATTCGTTCGAAATATTGAGAACTCGGCGGGACTCTCAAAGAGCTTGTTGGGTTGTTGTGTGGCCTCATAACTGGGCAATATCGTTCCAGGGTATATTTTTCTGGGAAAGGGACGATCGAATAACATATGCGCATGTTATGCTATAGGACATGTATTCTCTCCGCAGATGACCACAAAAAGGAGGGTAGTGCGAGGAAGATGTATATTTCTTGTCCTTTCTCTTTCAACAAGCACAAAAGAGAAAATGGTTCAAACTATTCAACGGAAGCACTCATCTTAATGTCGGTAGCAGTAACAGCTCGCAGTTTGCTGAAAAATCCCGCGAGGTGCTTATCACTGACACGCGAGAGTTTCCTCAGGCTTGTCAAGAATTTCCCAATTATTTTCTACTTCAGCTGGAGGAATTGACAGTGCTTTCGGTCCTGCTTTACGAGTTAGAGTAATAACACTCAATGTATGAAACCTATATCAAGTATTACAAACGTCTTACCCGGCTTGCATAACCAAAACTGCGTCAAACTGTGAATAGCGTCAACTACTCTCAGGATGAAGTGATCTATCACGTCGTCTACTTCCTCCTCGTCGCTAAGGATTTCCCAGAGTAGATCCCTGAAAGTCCATACGCCCCATTCCTCGTCCCTTCTAGCATAAACACTAACATCACCGTTTTGCAGCCAATCATTTTCCGCCCACGATCTATCAAACTGTTTCATCCAGTCCTCTGACCAGGATGTGGGGTGCGTATCTGTTGGACAACTTGGATCATTCAGCGGTGTATAGCTCAGAAGGTCCCTGATACTCTGCAGTACTTCCCAAACCTCCTTCTTCTTATTTTCATTGCCGTTGCATAGACACTCCACATCCCGTTTCAGAATCACGGAAAAGGAAGGAGCTTCCAGCATGTGTACAGCTGCGCAGTCACTGTTGGACGCAAGAGCGCTCATTTCTAGTGTGCAATCGCTTTAACTTCCTCCTGATAAAATATCCGAGCCAAAAAAGTTTTTCAACACGTGTTGGAGAAAGTTACTCAAGTTAACGACTTACCTTTTCGCCGAAATGGACTTTCTCAACCACAAATGCAATGAGAATATAAATAGTTAATGCTCTAGAGAAAATGATTTAATTTGCGCTGACAACATATAGTTAAACTGAATATAGAAATTAGCAGCAGACTTGAACTTTAGCACGTGAAGTTACACGGGACCTGAAGACTTCTGAAGTTCGAAGTGTAACGGGTCTGAACTTCGTTCAAGAAGTCACTGAGAAGTTGCGAGGCACCCTTACCACCCTTAGATGGCCAAAATGTGAAGAATTCCTCCAAGAAGACAAGATTCAATTCCTCAACCATATGAATCAGCTATATGATGTTATGCCCACACGGATAAACTCTTTTCCACAACTTGTTTGTACCTGAAAACCAGACAAACAAATGTTGGAGTCCAGAAATAAATGAATGACCGAACTGATACAGGGCTTCTCGAATGTCGATGAATGAGTATCATGAGTTTTATCACAGTTTTGAAAGTTGTGCCGTGCCTATCCTTTCTGTGAATGGGGACGCTTTTGTAAAGTGCAGTTGAGCGCCCGTGAAGCTGGAGGACCGTTAACACACTAGCGTCAAGCTCACCGTTGGGGAGCCAATATGGACTACTCAGGCCCAGAAGAAGACACTGCGGTGTCTCATGATCATCGTAAAGCCGATATGGATAGCTCAGTTGTACAGGAAAGTGATGCAACTCAGCAGGAGCCTGCGCCTCACGTCCAAACCTCCGAGTACGATGTGGATAATGGACCAGATTCTGGGAGATCTCATGAACAAAGGGAGTCCGGAAACTCGCGAGAAGGAGATTCACCCAGAGGTAATTTTGCCGCTAGCAGTGAAGGAGGAGGAAAAGGTGGTAGTTCGTCTCAGCTCAAAAGAACTCAACCTTCCTCCGCGTCCACAGCGCGCTCCATTAGTCGAGCTACAAGGGATCATTCACAGATTGACCGACTTTGTCAGATGTTTATCGATGAACATTCGGAGGACTTGATACAGCGTCAAATAGACAGTTTGATCAGTTTCCTGCAGAATAATGAAAATGGGTAAGTAGCTACGATAGTGTCCTGCAACGTAGATAGTTGAGAGTTACGCGACGACGTCTCCATTGGATCCAGGTATGATATTCGAACCATTGACGGATTAGCAGATCTTATACCACTAGTGGCGGAAAGTGTTGATCGGCGAACTCACCGGGAGTTTCCACCTCTCCTCGCTCAAATTATTGCTCTGTGTCAGAAGCCAATCCGAACTGACTTTTCTAGTGAATCGACGTCCCAAGATCAGACCTTGTCGAAGTTTCTGCGATCGCTCAAAGATTTGCTATACTCGCGAAGCGAATGTGTACGTGTTGCTGCAATGGAGACTCTCTCTTGGTTTGCTGCGTCCGATGAAATATACAAGGCTTGGCTTGGGGAAGGGTCTCACCGTAAACTGGATAGTCGAGATTTGTCGTTGAGGGAGCATATCCGGAAGTTAATTCCCCGATGCGGCATTCTTGCGGACGTTATACACCAGTTTCAACAGCAGATCGATGAATTGACACTCCCCCCTAGTACTGGTGATGATGATGATCAAGGAGGCAAGGAGCAAAAACGAGAAACAACAAATGGTTCAGAGGGGTTAACCAGCCGTATTGATGTTCTTGCGGATTCCTTAGGATCTACAGCTGGCTTGAATACCCCGATTGTGCGAAATACTAGCTTAATGCAGGGCATCAATTTGCCATATTTTTTGGAAGTTATCGTCCGGTTTCTTGAATGGACGTCGGAGTACCCTCTGAGCTCGAAAGTGCTGATCAAAAACGGAATTTGTGGCTCAGTAGTGACTTTGTTGGATTATTTGGCTAGCACAAGGCTTGAATATCGGATATTACCGCATATATGTGGCCTTCTATGGAACGTATGCGAACATTCCTTGAGACGATTTTCATCATCGGAGGTAGTTTTGTCCCTCGCTTCTCTGCTGAGGAAACATCGTTTTCACAACGCGTGCTATCTGCTATCTAAAACTCCTGTTTTCCTAATATTGAATCAGCTGCTCGAGAAAGTCGTTCAAACCACACGAAAGGCTGATGATAAAAGCATCAGGAATGACCTAACAATAATCGTCACACTCGTATGTAAGTCACCGTCTCCTCCGCCCACAGAGAGTGGTAACGGACCTCAAAACATGGATCCCTACGGAGGAGACCGCGTTTTAGCAGACCTGGTTGAGTCTTTTGCTAGCGATTTTCAAGACAATGATAAGTTTCATAATGGAGGAGCTCTATGCTTGAAATCTGGCTTGTTGAATACGGTTCTTGTTTACGGATGTGCATGCGAAATGGGTCTGCAAACTGAGGGTTCCTATAGATGGTTTGGGACGTCCGACGAGGCTGATCTCGAATTCAAGCAACTTTTGTGGGACTTAGTGCTTGTTTGCGTAAATGCCGAAACGGAAGCGTATCGATGGGTACATGAAGCGGAGAAAGAACTAGAACGGTACCGATCAGTCACGCGCACTTCGGATTCAATGACGCATCAGCAGGACGGAGAACTCGGCTTTGCCAGTACAGCTGATTTTAGCTGGCCTGTGCTGCGGGAAGTAAAACACTCCAGCTTCATTCAAACTCTTTTGGCGTATCTGGACCCTCTTCAAGAATCTCACCCATACCTTGCTACCTGGAGCCCTGCACAACGACGTACATTAGAACTTCAGTCCTTGTCAATACTGACGCAGTTAGCCCCTTTGTGTCTACCAGAGTTTGGTGAAGCTGGGGGTATCGAAGTGCTGACGCTATACTTGAGAAAGCATTGTAGTTTCCTGAGCGTGAACCAATTACAAGGGAGGAAACCAGCTGCAGAGAACAGTGTCTTGGAACTCTTACGAGAGTACGGACTTCTTGATTTGTATCAAAGCCACTGCCGTGTGTCTGTAGAGGATGACGACGAAGATGAACCAGTTCATAATTCATGCTCGGAAGGTGAACATGATAATGATAGATTTTACTTAGCACTCAAACTGGTTGCTGCCGTCGCTGGTTTCAACGTCGGCATAACAGGAATGGGAACAAGCCTTCCATGGAATAGGAACTCGGGTAGAACCCCTCTAGTACAGACTTCTCCTGAGGCTTCTGCAAGAAAGTACTTGGATTCATTTTCCAGTAGCAATAAAGAGTCTGATAAAACAAGTAAAGAAGGGGAGTTATTGAATCCTCAGTGGGCCCCCGTAGACTACTCAGAAGAGTTTGGCCATTTCGGCTGCCCGGAAGACATTGTCTACACTCTCGCTATGTTGTCATTCGATGCTCAATCGGCAGTAAGTACGCAAGGACATGCTTCTGCATTAGAATTGTCTACTACACAAAGCATGACACAAATGGGAGGCGCAATTGGTATAGAGAATCAAACTTCGAACATTTCTCAAACTCAAGGTTCCAAGCAAACGCTCGGTATCGTCGCCAGTATGGGAGGTGCATCTACACCGGTCGGTCACGTCGTTGAAATGGCTCTGATAGCGATCTCAGGCTTATGTCAAGCCCGCAATGTCCCAGAGCCGGAGCTCAGAGGCACAGAGTCAAATTCTGTAGCCGAAGAAGCTGCAGCAGCTGTGGAGGCATCAAAGAGCATGGAAATTGAACTAGAAGCAAGAGCTCGCAATAATCGATTACGTCTACTAAATTGTGGAGCTACGGAGATACTACTTGTGTGGTTGCGATGCTATATGAAGCAGCAAATGAAACAGCATTATCACGATATATCAGACGAAGTTAACGGGCCTACTCCACCGGAACATTCGAAGCAAAGTCAAACATCAATGAAGGCCCACGTCCTGGGCGCCAAAATGAAAGGAGGAGAACGACCTCCCGCCGGTCGCCCTAGACTCAAAAGAGTATTTACTAATACTGCCGCAGCCGCTGGAGAAGCTGGAGATGCATCTGGTTTCCCCAGGGTGGGAGCTGCAATACTTTCCGCTATATGGGCTTTATGTACAGAACTTGAGGCCATTGAAATATTTGTGCGGGGCGACGGGATTCCAATGCTTTTGGACCTTTTGGAAATTTGCCCTCATGAAGAAAAGGGGCAAATTTTAGGCTTTCTGGCGGATTTAACAAGTGTGAATAGAGAGTCAGATAAATGGCAGTGGCAAAACAAAGGCGAACGAGAGGTGATATCCCTCGTTAGCGGAGACCACATGTCTAGAGAGAGTATATCAAACTCTATCCGAAGCTTTATTCAGGGATGGAGGAGCAGTGTCTCCGGAAATAATGCTTTATACGTACTATGTCGGATATGGGCCAATGAAGAAGATAGACTGGGAATAAAACGAGGCCAATTCGGAGAAATCTTGCAATTCATACGCCCCTTGGATGGAAGAGAAACTGATGACGAACACGAGGAAGTAGCGTCCGCCAACGGAGCCCCTTCTTTCGCTTCTCAGTCTACGTTGGTTCCCAAATTGTCCAGTAGAAACCGCCCTCATCTCTCTAACCACTCCATTGAGGGGGAAATGAGTGTTGGCGAAGGGTCACGAAGCTCCGCATTTGACCGACTGAAGGATGCATTGCGAGCAGCGAAAATGTGGCAACAACTTGAAGGACGAGAACCAAAGCGGTCAGTCCAGAAATCAAAATGTATTAGCTCGGTGGAGGAAGAAGTACGAAAGAGCATGGATTTGCGCCCCAAACTATTCTGTCTTTTTGATGCTTTTGGTTTCGAAGAAATTTATGAGGGACAGATGGGTCCTTTTGAGAAAGTGGCTAAGTACCCTAGACTGCAAAACGTATTAGCCTTGGCAGAATATTTTCAAGAACTCTTGATATATGCCATGTGGGATGATGTGCGTCGATCGCTCTCTGGAGAACCTGTAGAAGGCTGGGAGGAACGTGACAAGGCTGCTGCCGTAGTTGGGGTCACTTCAGATAGACAGCCGGTAAAACCTATAGGAGCCGATGCTGCGATATTAGCATCAAGACTTGAAGATGGTACTTTAACAGCAATGTCCGTCAAACGCAAACAAGAAGACATAATTGCAGCAACCAGGAACGCCCAATCGCGGGACGAGCAGGAGGAAATGCAGAAGGTCTTGAACCGACGAGCAGCTGACGAGAGGAATGCGAAACTTGCAGCCGCCACTAAACGCAGGAGAAGCAGCAAAGAAAAGACCTTGATGAAGAATGCGTAGAACTACAGTGAAGCTGAAAGCTCCTAGCAATTCGCTTTGTAACAGAGCAGAACAAGTAATATCTCCAACAAAAGGAGATCACAGGGACTGTGGCTCCTGTATTACGTTCCTTTTGGCGCGACCAACGTAGTCTCGGAACATTAGTGAGATAAATAGACCTGAACCATTTCATCTCGTTTACCGCCATTTGTCAACTTGACACTTAACTTCTGTGCATTCCCTTTGTCTTCTTTCCTTATCATTAATATGCAATGGGGTCAGATGCACGGGAAACGACGCTTCATAGTGTTTGCCTAATGGCAGAAATGTCACCCGCGCCCATTCAATTCGAAGTGCCCTCAAACACTGAACGATCTAGCAGCTTTTGGCGGCACGGTGGTAAACTTGATCAAAAGGTAGGGAAACAAAATCGTAGAGAATATCGCTGTACCGAAGAACGTGTTAACTGGGAATTGCTGCCACCACTTCTCCCAGTCCAGTGGAGTAACCACACTTCCCAACCAAGCACCAATTACTCCCATAAACGCAGTTAGGATGATTAAAGGGCTATCTTTCGGCGTCCAATCTTGCCTGGAAACGAGTGGGTGCCCTTCGTCTTTAGGGTCGATTTGATCATGGTGCATATCGGTAATCGCCTGATTCAGCCACTTCACGACGTTGGGCGTCTCAACACCACAAGCGCATATACTAGCCGCCATCTGTACAGAATGCGTCCACGCCCACATGAGGGTATCCACGCGCATGGGGGTTCCAAATAAGAAGGCCAACACGAGGAGAATGCCTGTAAGCTGTCCGCAACTAAGGGCGAACTCCCGGCTCTGTACAAGCTTCCTGGAACTGAGACTGGCTCCCCCGTAAATTAACACCGTCTGTCCGAGAAGTGTCAAGGACGTGGCCAGAGTCCGTCGCGTTCCCGATGAGAAGTAGTCTTCGTCTTTCCATTGTTGCCTGCGGAAGATTGCAAGCAAGGTGTCAACCAAGCACCACGGATGTATAATGAGGCACATACGAGATCCAGCAGAGAATGTACCAACCACTGGTGGCTGTCGCCACCAGTGTGAGAAGTCCCCGTTTGTTCCGGCTATTTCTCCATGACAACGATGGCGAAGGAAATGGAAACATATTGCACGTACTTCGTAAGGAGTTGACGCGTGACAATCCATTGTGAAATGGACATTTTATTATGCAACCTTTTTCACAATGGTTGACAAACTATCCAAAAATGGCGTAAGTTTCAAATATCATTAACATACATTTCTTCAATTGAACACGAGCCATACTGATTCACACATTGCTTGTGTGAACGGCTGCTCTTATTATTAATTCAGGACTACTGATCTAGTCGAAAGCTCCACTCGAAAAGATCATTTTCCTGCAGAAATTCGGTTGCTCGGTGAATCTATCACTGAATGGGTGTGTGAACGGGCGACCTTGCCCTTGATGATGTTCGCTCCAGGTACGAAAGGTGATCCTTTACTGACTGTTCATCAGGAACGGGAGGATACTTGCTCTCGAAGTATCCTTTTTGCCACGGCGCATTTCCATCTTTCGAGGACGACTTTACGGTTAGCTCATCGTAGTACGTCGTATCTTCTAGCAACGCAACAGGCCTCAGCGGTATGGCCGAACGAAATGTCGAGTTTGTGAAAGGACGCGATCGGTGCAAATCGGCAGGACTTGTCGTACTTCTCTCCAGAGTGGAATCGTCAGTACGGCCTGTGTGTGGTGGTTTAGACTGACGGGTGATGCCTGAAATTGCGCTTTCACTTCGGTGCATAGAGAGGCCAATCTGCGACTGAGAGGTTGTCATCCGACCCTTACTGGATGTATGTAGTCTGCTCGAACTCTTTGAATGGCCCAAATGCCCCTCAAACTGGCCAGACCCCCCTACCGAAGTCTGCGAAATAGCAACTCTACCTCCCATTCTGTTCCCCCCAGAAGACTTGCGAGGATGTCTCAAACTTTCTAGTATTTCATCTTCTCTCTCTTCTGCTGGGCACGGCGCAGTGATTGAGCGAAGTGCGGATATCTCGACCCTTGGTTGAGGTGTCCCCTCTCGTGTACGAACATACTGTTCAAACGCGGTATCTAGCTTCGTATCACTCTGTGTTTGGGGCTTCGAGTCCGATAATTGGAAGCTCAAGTCTTCAGGTTGCAAGGCACTTTCAAATAGCTTCAACTCGTAGGCGTCATTCAAAGTCTTGGTCAATTTGGCTTTACTTGTAGCCGACCGCTGCTTGCGAAGTGAAGTCATACGAAGACTTTCTCGCTCAAAAGGGCCGACATATCCCTTCTGTCTCGATGCCAGCTTCTTTCTTGATCGCCGTGTTGAGTTCAGCGCATCCCGTGTCAGTTGAGTAGTATATGTGTCTTTTTCTTTCAAAGAAATTTGGGACTCAGATCTCCACATGCCCTTCCCTTCTAAGTTGGGGTTCACAGGCATCTCTTGAAGCCTCTTCAGAGGATTCTTCTGTAGGGACATGTGAAGTCAGGTTCATAGCGCTAGGATACGAAAATTTCACGTGTTTAAACACCCCAGAGAGATACTTACAGAACTTGCATCTAGCTTAATACTTCTACCAAACACGTCTGTTGTTACTGGTCTACTCTTCGGAAGAACCTCTGTTCTATAGTTAAACGAATATTCCTTCGGGGCAAACTGAAGCAACAACAGAAGAAAAGACGATCCACATCATACCGCCTCTGGCTTAGCAGGCATCGTCGATTCGTCACTTACCTCTAGAATTCTACTGCTGTAGCGTTCACATTTATGATTGGGATTCGTCTCTGGGTTCCATTCCGGAGTCTTCGAGGGGTTAAGTAACTCAGATTTCCTCCGTAATATATCCTCTTTGGCTTTCTTGGCCCAAGGAGGAATATCCTCTCGATGGAACGCTCGTTCATTTCTGTCATAGAATGGCCGTAAGTGGACACTTCCAACGCGATGCTGCATGGTAGTGCATACAAAGATGAAAGAGCGGTGAGTTGGTCTTTGGCATCTTATCGACTTTGTCTTTTCCAAACACAAGATACTACCCTTTAAAGAGGCACAACTAAGGGGCTACGCATCAAAGTAAACAACGATGAAGTGCTGCGCGTACCTGAGCTCGCAAGAAGTCACTATGGGTCTGATTCTTTCCCTCCATAGCAATTGAACCAGACCAAGTGTTCACTCGGGTGATTTCATTCCAAACTGTTGTCTATGAAAGGAGCATTGAAAATTCACTGTGGGACACGTATTGCTACGGAATGAGAGGTAATTACCGCTTATTGCGCGCGTTATTTTCTGTACAGCCGCTACTCCCCTATTAGACGCCGGAAGTCTCCCTAAAAGGATGCTACCCACTTAACACATGCATACCGTACAAATACGCTACAGGGAGCTACTGTTTGCCACCAATATAGGCATCAACAACGCAAACGGAGGTTGTTAACAGTAACTTCAAGTTCACAAGTACGCCTGCGAATTCCAATGCGAACGAAGGTACAGGAGCAAATGAGCGCAAGTAAGTCATCTACTACAATGTTACAGATGTCATATGTGTGTATTTAGAGGTGATGTTCGAGGCGCTGTAGAAAGATATGGATGAGATAGAAGCTATTTAGAAGTTCATCTCATGAGGCTTATCGTTCTTTCGAAGACTGAACACACTCGCCAAGTAACTCTTAGTCATGTCATCGAGATTTCCCAATAACTTCGAGTCCACTTCGTCTTGCAGTTTCTTACGCTTGTCGTCGATCTTAGGTTTCTCACCAACTTGGTTTAAGAAGAATTGCTCTTCACTCTGCTTCTCGTGTCTCTTCTTGGGGGCGTTGAAAAGTGCGTCGTTTACTTCGTTCGGTACCTGCACTCCCTTCAAGTCTACCTTTGTGGAAGTGCCAATAACGTAAGCTTGGTTAATGCGGCGTAACGGACAGCCGTTCAGCTTAAAAGGTCCTGCATCGTTAAGAAAACAAGAACACGCGGGTGAGTGTTCACAAAAAAATCTTCACGGAGCCAGGTGACAGGGCTCGTGCCTCCCATTTCCCTCAGCTCTCATAATCTACTACGCTCACGAGAAATGGAAGAGAGGCCGCAGCGACCAGCTACACATGTAAAACATGTTTCACTCAATCACTCGACAGGTCAACTTTCCTGGAAAACCAGGTATAGAGACCATGTCGCTCTCCCTTGGCATCTTCACGGAAAACTTATTCTTCCTAGGGAAACACTAAGGCCATTGGGAGCAGCCAATTGCAAGATTTCTATTTGAAAAAACCTACCTGTTACTAAGAGCAATCCAGAATCCAGCTGTTTCAAGAAGACTACACGGCGTCCACGGAAACGACCGGCCAGGACAATTAGCACAGAGCCAGGCGTAATGGTGCTGCGCAGTTTTGTCTTCTTAGGGGTGAAGTTGCGGTTGAGAGGCTTGGGTTCGTCATCAGCAGGGTAAAATCTGCAATGTACAATATAGGAAATGACAATACAATGTCATGCACACCCGTCATCCTCTCGAGTCAGCCCTTGGTTCAAGCAAGCTCTCGTAAGCAAGCCAGCCAATCAAAAGACCCACAACAGAGGGGTACAGAGAGAGAAGAGGAGCATCACATACCTGCTTCTGATGGCGGTTGTCTTCTTCTCCTGCTTGGGATGAGTCTTCTTCGTATGTAGGAACCTCCCAGTCTTCTTAAACATGCGCCCTTTGGGGATGGCATTGATCCCACGGACCAATTCGCGGTTACGAGATGTTCCTTTGGCGGGAGGCATTTTGTCCTTCTATCTGTGGTGATATACACAAAATACACGAATTAGAGCTGTATTGTGGCAGCAATGTCAATGGAGCGCTCCTGGGAAACAACAAAAAGGGTCGAGGGAGCCAACCCCAGGGATAGCAAGGGGGCCGCAACGACAGGGGGCAACCGGGGCCAGAGACCCCGCTACGTCAAGTGGGTCAGTGAGAGTTTAGGTCCCTCAAAATGACGTTTAAAGCTTACCTTTCCAATCGGAATACACACAAAGAGAAACTAAAGTGTCCTCTCTTCACCACTCTATATCGAAATATAGATTATCACGCTGGTGAGGTTCGATAAAGGGTTATCAAACAGCGCCTCTCGGTAGGGTATCCGAGGGAGGAAGCCCGACCAGACACGACAAACTTTTCTGCTACTGTTCACTGCCACCAAACTTCAACTTCAACCTGAGGCGGGGAGGTATGTTCACGTCGTTCCTATGACATGGATGCGTTGATGATGGAGGCGTCTGTTCAATCTATAGAGACATTTGATGAGAATATTCCTAGAGCGACTTTTGGATAGGACATGGTGTAGAGTGAATTGGAGATATCAACCGTTTGGTTGCTGATGGCCATGCGACCACTGCGCCGGTTTGGCAACAAGCACCTGTATAGTAGGGTGATTTCAGCAAGTTGTACCCTCTTCTCTGGACAGATCTACCGCTCTCTTAGCTGGGCTGTAGACTCCCGACGCCAGTATTCGACCTACTTCAGTGGATCGTCTGTTCAGAAAACAACAGATGGGGCCAGCACTCCCAACACACAGGTTGGGTCGCCAACGGAGTCGTGTATCTATGATACAGTGGGGTCTCATTTTGTGATTGCTTTGAGTCCCCGAATACATCCTACTGACTTATATATTTACTCGCTTGCATCAAATTGTGCTGTGACTGATCTAAAGGAGCAAATTCAGAACTCTGCATATCCCGGAAAACACCTGGAAATCTTGGATTCCCGTGGTAGTCCATATGCCACATTCGTCAAACTGAGGACACTTGTGGATGCCGAATGGCAGCTACAAATCGAAGATGAACTATTCCGATCGTTTAGAAGCTCAAAAGACTGTAAGTTGAAACATAGGAGGAAAGAAGTACTCTACTTCCAATCACTTGTCTACGTCGCAGCGATTGTGCAACACTACGAATTGAAGCCCTCGCAAACCACATTGTTATCCCACTTTGCTCAGTTGATAGGAAAACTTGAAAATGAGGGACGCTCGGAAATACAAGATGAGCAGTATATCGTTGAAAAGAATCAGACAATACCAATGACATGTCATTACCACGGTTCACAGGCGGAAAACAATTGGAACGAATTGGCTCTAAGTCTCCTTGAAAACGAGAAGAAAATATGCCGCGCAGTTTCAAACAGAACATTCTGTAATGCTCTCGTAACCAGTGAAGAGCTCTACGATATCATTGATCCTCATAATAGTTCTTTAGTAAAAAGACTTCAAGAACTGGAAGAGGAACTGAAGGGAATCGAAGACGAAATACGGGAGAGGATTGCAGTTTCACGTCAAGTATCGGAGAAAGCACAGAAGCAGCTACAACTGGCATCCTATGGATTAGGGAGTTTTATGGTTGGGCAGGTATGTTACGGTTCAATTTATTGGTGAATGAAGTGTAATCTAGGGGTAGGGTAGTGTGTTGCCTTGTCGTGCAGTGGATTTTCATTTTCAACACTGTTTTTTACCAAGTAAGTACCATTGGAATTCCAATGATATGGAGAATTGAAAGGCTAGGATGGCTTTGCTTATGCAGACTTCTTGGGATTTTATGGAGCCCATATGCTACTTCATTGGAGCAACCTACGCTATCGTCGGTTACTCTTTTTATATGGCTACGAAAAAGGAACCGGAAAATTCTAAGGTGTGGACTCAGCTTCTTACTGCAAGAAGAGAAAAGGTCTATAGAAAACTTTTCAGTGATTCTACGTAAGTGATACGCTTTTGTTCTCTTTTTGACATAATTTCTCTCCCGTACTTTGGAAGATGATGCAACCACAGGAAGAGTCTGGGCTCATTTGAGGAGGAGACCGAGGACCTTCGCAACAAAGCAGAATCGCTCAAATTGAGAATGCGTCTATTAGACTTTAGGCTTTATGGAAGTAATTACTATAAAACGAACTTGGCAACTTAGCTTCAATCACCTCCTCGGCTTGCTCGTCATCGTGTGTCAACCGTGATGCCCACCGGGAAACCATCAGTAGTTCGGGTGGTTCCCTTCTGTTACGAAGTTCCTTAGCACAGTGTTGCACTGTTATCACTGCTAACTTAGCAGGCTTACTCATGGTCTGCATGGTAGACCATTGATAGTATTATTCCCTGGCGGAAATCCCTGTTAGTGGTTTCAATGTACTTCTTCGGTATGCGACGTTGTTGACTGGGAACCAATCCCAGAATGGTTTCCATATGATTCTTTAACCCGGTGCTGAAATCTAATTTGCATTATCCAAAGTTTGAATTGACACTTTCTACGCAGCCGTTATGAATACTGTTGTGATGCTCAGAAGTTGAGTAGATTCACAATCATATGTTTTGATGGCGCTATTGTTTCCATTCAGAACCATATCAAGACCAATACGGAACGATATACCACATGCTCCTTCGTAACTTTGGAGAATACACGCGAGACTATGAATTAGTGTCGCATTTGTCGTCACTTTGAAGTATTGTGTCCGTTTGCAACTATGAACAAAGAAAGTATTGAATTCAAGCGTCTACGCACAGATGGCGCTCCTCCCTCCGCACGTTATGACCACACGATGACCCAAATGGGTCCCTATTTCTTTGTATTCGGCGGTCAGTGTGGTGGCTTCAAGTCCAACGAACTATGGGCGCTCGACACCGTTGCATGTCGTTGGAGAACGGTCACCACAAATGGAGATATCCCTGAGCCAAGAGCAGGTATGTGTACAACTTGGCATGTCCTATTGCCCAGAACGCTTAGAGCGAAGCTTCCTGATCATTCAGGACACACTGCTTGGTGCTACAATAACTGGCTGTACATTCACGGAGGGGAGGTATCGAAAACGCGGAATGTCAAGATCGACAAAGAATCAACTTCCACTTCGCGCCCACCAACTGAGAGTTACGAGACAGGGACGTTGATAACTGAGATCTCACGTTTACCCTCAAAGGTAAACGGAAGAAGACTTTCCCTTGGAAAGGCGCATGAGACTCTGGCTTCCACTGTGGTTGATGATTGCTTTGTGCTCAACCTAGGTAAGGCGTACGAGATGAAAGTATCAGCGTGAATTACCTGATCCGCACTGTTCCGTGTCAGATACTTTTGCATGGAAGCGCATCAACCATGCTCTCCCACCTCTGGCGCGCAAGTACCACTCCACTCAAGTAGTTTACGTCCGAAAGGGTTGCTTTTCTGACGACAGTATGTTTTCGCAAGAAGAGCTCGTTCCGTGCGTGGTAATGTTTGGTGGAAAAGTTGATACCAGGAAGGAAGTCACAGGGGAAACCTATCTCTACGTTCTACCCGATGGTAAGGACATATCGCCAGCAAAACTTCCAGCGTGACTCATCGCACGTACTACTAAATGCAGACGTAGCGGAGTCTCTCGATACGCGATGGATAGCCTTGACAAATAAGGGCAACGTCCCATGTGCCCGATATCGGCATGCTGTTGCAGGGATAAGTGATACTGCAAGTCTTCTAGCTTCGGATGTAACCGGGAAACGCACAGTAGGCTCTTCTCAGATGCTTCTCTTTGGAGGAGCAAAGGACTCGACACACTTCCTTAATGACTTGTACGCATTTGACGGGAAGTCGGCCTCTTGGCGGATGCTTAGTCCTTCAGGAAGACCTCCAGACCCCCGCATGGGTCACGAGATGAGCGTAGTTCACCATGGTGAAACGAATGCCACCGTAAGTCGTCTGAAGGAGGTTACCACTAACATAGCAACCCGACAGTTACTATTTGATTCCTTTACAGACCTTGGTTGTATTCGGTGGTACTTGCTATGATGAATCCCGAAACGCTTACCTCTATCCAAAAGGGTTTCACCTTCTGAATTTACGTACGGTACACGTTGGGATCATAACACGTTTGCAGAAAAGTAAATGTCTCATTGTATATTGTACAGGAACAATGGAATGGTCGGAACCGGAGTTAACTCATATGTATCCCGTGCCTCGAGCATTCTTTGCTATGCACACTATGTATGACGAAGTAGCTCTAGAGGCTCTAAGAACAGAAAACGACGACTTGGATAGTAAACAGTTTCCACATATTCGTAAAAATACTATTCAGTCCGCGGCAGACCATGTAGACTCTCTACTACCTTTGGCGAAGAGCGGAAAGGGGAAAACGGTAAGTCCACAGTTTCCAACGGTGGATCCGATATTCCTGGGAAACACCAGTGACTCGACCCTACTGATATTCGGTGGAATAAATAGCGTACATTGCGATAATACTTCCTGGGTTGGCTGCTTTGATCCACGAGATGTCATCGAGTCGTCATCATTCAATGCCTCAACTGTTACATTGAGCTCCCAAGGTGGTTTCATGGACTTCCAGAAAGAAAAAGTAAAGCTTTCTGCGCGTATTGATATGTGGCAGCGGAGAGCACTCGGAGCCGAAGAGGAAAGCGAAAAGCTTCGTAGAACCGTCGCACAGCAAAGGCAAAAGATCGAAGAGCTGCAAGCCTTACATGATAATGCAAATTTCGAGAAAGAGTCTGCTCATCGCGAGAAGGTCAAGAGGTTGGAGGAACAATTGCGAGAGTGTCAACGCGAACTGGCGAAGACAATTCACATTGCTTCACTCAATGAGGCCCTTGAGAATGCTTGCATCGACCACGTCAAAGATACGTGCATAAGCAAATCTCTAGAGGCTTCTATACAAGAAGGGACCTCTCTCGGGGCGTTCAAATACCCACGTTAAGGTAATTCTCGTTAGTCGTTCGCGGGCAGCTTGGTGGATTCGTTCGGTTCGAATGTTGTTGCACTAGAATTGAAACTCTTGCTTGCAAGCAATCTCCTCCGCGCAGCGACGAACTGTAGCTGATGAGCCCAGTCCCATGGTGGTGTTGATACTGTGAATCCTTCCTGAGATTGCTCTTTCTGTGGGGACATCTGCGTCCCGGACTGCTGTAGTTGCGCTCTCAACATGAAGTTATGTACTAATTTCTTCGACCCCTCGGACGAATCGGATTCAGAGTTGTACAGATCGAGTACGTTTCCGAAAAACATCTTGATCTTTTCGGTGTAGTTTGTCTTTTCAGGGGGGATTATACCTTTGCTGCGTGACATATATACTAAAGCTATCCTTGATAGAGCATCCAAGAATTGATACCTATCCAGAGAGTACTTCCCGTTAGGATCCGCGTCATCTGGTACCACTAGCGGTCTGGACAATATCTTCGCGGGGATAATCTTTTTCAGACTTGTCTCCGAGAGAGGAAGCGCAAGAGAATTGTTCTGCATGTACAATTCTCCGGGTGCTAAAGCTAGCAATGAACGGTGTGCCTTGTGTAAAGTTCGGATTTGGTGTCTCCTGACGTTGTTCGACCGTTCAGCGTATTGGGGCCCACTGAGCAAGTGGTCAACTGTTCTATAGTTTTGCTTTGTGTTTTCCACCAATACGGGAAGGTCTCCTGAGGTTACGCAGCAAAGGATTGCCGTGACTTCCCTGTGAGAGCATTTTGTTGGGTGAACCACGTTGAAATCTTCGAGAAATCGCCTGAAATCGTTTTCGGAAATCCTGCTGTCTTCGGGTGGGAGTTTATTCAATGTCGATTTAATAGCAACAAGGTCAGCTTTTGTTGGTTCAGTACGAGCGTTATCAATAAGTGTGATCTTTTTCTCTTTGGTAAAGTAGAGGACTTTCTTCGTTGACTCAGTCTCTAGTCTCCGACTTCTTCTTGCACTAGTATTCTTAGAACCTTTTGAAAAGAAGCGGATCCCGGAGTAGTGCATAAACAAAGAATACAAGGGCACCAAAGTCAGGTAGTGGCCACCAAGTGCTGACACCCTTATCGGCCGGTTGGCTAGGAGAGGCCATGTGCTTTGAACAACCTCGAATTCCCCGACATGTGCAGTTGGTGATACATGAAGCGCTATCAGTCGACTAACATCTGGATGGGAATCTCTCGGCGTGGCTGTCTCCGAGGCTAGTGTTCGACTGGTTGGAAGCATGGACAACCGGCGTTCCGCTTTTACCGTAGGAATTGCAAGTTTAGTTTGCGTATTCCAAATATCCTTGGCGGCTTCTTGAACCAGTGTCAACAGTTCCTCGAGCGCTTCCTGTATCTCCACACACGCTTCCTTGGGGACTTCTCGGACAGACACTGTCTCACTTGGACTATTTAATCCTTCGACAAAGACTCTCATGTCTTCCAGAATCACAACTGCGGCATGTTGATACGTTGCTGTCCATTTCCTCGAGTTGATCGAGTTCGATGCTTTAGTGTACATGTCTCGAGCATGATCTAATTGCCGTTGTAGATGCCTTGGTTCCTGGAGCACAAGCCCCACTAGCTGTAATTTTAGTGTTGCTAAAGTCAGATCTGCAAGGTTAGTGCATCGACAAAGAGCCGAGAGCAGGTTTCCTTGAGTTCTCAGACTACGTACAATGGTGCTGGCCGAATAGGCGGACGGCAAGCTGATAAGCAGCAGTTCCATCCTTGAGAAGTGGCATAGCACAAGCTTCCTTTAAACTCGAAACTATGTCAGCAAATTTAGGACTAGCTAGAATAGGAGTTGTCTTAATGAGTTGATAGACCGTATACCAACCGTAGGCGCGACTGTAGTGCAAGTCACCGAAAAAGTATCCCCATAAAAAACATTATCATTTGTGTAAGCCTGTACCTTTTTCTCATGTAGAATAGCGTTTGATCAGAGGGGACTTTTGATTCAGTTGGCTGAAGTCGGTTCTCTGGTCTTGCACAGGTTTCTGGTCCCTCAGAGGTGGACGGCGGTAAGGGGTGGCCACCAGTGGAAGCCATGGCGCGTGCAGACGTTTCTAGCGTGCAGGCGCTCAAAATATCTTCCAACGCTCTCTTTACTTGTCTAATTACTCTTGGGATTCGTTGGCCCTCCATTACTGTTCCAGGAAGCATCACAGCTCCATAAAAGTGCTTCGGAGCACGTCCATCGGGACCAAAGAGCTGTTTCCACGGCTCCTCCCACTCTTCTTCACGGAGGGATTGTTTCGTTTCATGCTCTTCTTCATCACATGTCTTGCAATGTGCCGGAGATGAAGGCTGATATTTGTCTCTTGTGCTGTTAGCAAGTCTTTGCTCCGCCGTTTTTCGCCATTCCCTGGCAGCCTCCACTGTATCACTCAGTGAGTTGATGCGTCCCACTTGCATATTGATTGGTTTCTCGGCACTCTATTTGTTACCCATTGAAACTACATGTACACAACACTTTGTAGCCCGTTGCTACTCCGATTGCGCCGAAACGAAGCGGGTGAATTGGGGGTGTGGGGCTCTGTGTTTGTGTCCGGACTCCGGACCTCCATTCTGTCGGGGTGGGGAACCCCCTACGTTCCGACTTCTTCCGACCGTGTCGAGAACCACAATTGCTCGTTTCCACAGACTGAACACACCAAAACAGCGACAACGTGACAAGAAGAACGATGCAGGATGATATGTTTCGAGGAAGACTGCCTCTGGGCCCACGGCACGCCGAGAAAGGGTCCGACCTGATGGGGTCGGAAACTCGTACGTTTTGTATCAAATCTTTAGAAAGTTTAGCAAAATGGACCACGACTACTTTCATGCAACGTGAAGACAGATAAACCTACTGTAACAACCATCACTATTGGTGAACAGCCTCGTAGGGTGCCCGTATCTCTAGTTTCGTCTGACCGACAGTGCTGTATCCATTATCCATGCCAGATATCATGGCACTACAGTATGTTTTAACAAATGACAATCATTTCGTGCTCAGTAGTCAGGCCATAAATTGCCAACTATCAACCTACACCCGTACGTACGCGAGGCACGAAGAGAACTTTTATTCCCTCTGTGGGTTTTAGAGAACTTTCTATGTTACTGGCAAAACATTTAAAGAAAGGGAATCGCAAGGATGTGGTAGCGCAGCTACCATACAACAGAAAGCGAGCTTAGGTACGCGGGCTGCTTCTAGTACTCGTGACGCCGCAAGTCAACCCGACGGAATGTTTGTCGCCTCCTCGGCTCCCTGGCTTGATGAGGTGTATGTGCTGCATACTCATGGCTACTCGGCGTTTTGGCTGATTATAGGTGTGTACTTCCTAGGAAACGAAATATAGAAGCAAAATGTCGTCGTCGCAAGGTGGTAGAACCGTCACATATGTGTATTATTTCATCCCGGGAGACGGGGACACAGAAGAACATCCTAATGTGTTCCCCATTCCCAAGGCTTTAAAGTCTATTACAGTGCAGGATATACGTCAAGTAAGTGTTTGCGGTTGTCTCTTCTTTCAATAGACTTGGATATTTGCTTCATGGCTCTTGGTCTCCTCACAGCACTTTCCACTTCCTGGCTCATACTTCTTCCGGTTTAAACAAGAGCATGGCAAAGGTCATGGTACGTGATTCACTCTCATATATTCTTTATTTTGGATGATTCATCATATTCGAATGGATAGCAGTGTGGTTGGACAATCAGGATCCTTCGGAAAGGGCTCCTATATACAGTGGAAGAATCTTTTGCAAGGTAGCACGGTTAAGTTTTGAAGATGCACGGATGGATAGTGCTAATCTGAATGAAGCATCTACGCCTATAGAGAGCACTCCAACGCCATCCCCAGTTTCTGCTGGAGCTGATAGAAACAACGCTTCACAAAGTCTCGCCACCGGCGAAAAAAGCCAATCTAGCGGCGGCCAGGCGAACCAGTCGCGTCCGTCAAAGCAAGAAGAGCATGGTGGAGACCTGTTAGGTATGGGCGGATCATCCAATGCCGCTGCAAATGGCAAGCAAAACACAGCCAAACAGCAACGTCAGGATGTTGATGATTTGGTAGATATCGACACGAAGAGGACTGCGAGTAGAGGTGGGACGACGAGCGGTATGGCCGAGTTTGAAGGCTTAGACTTTGGGGAGAAGACATCCCCAAATCGCAACCAAGGGTATAAAGGGAAGTCGAATCCGGCCAAGACAAAAGGGGAAGATCTGGAAGAAAACATATTCGGTTGGGTGTAATTATTTTTTCCTGCTATTCCGTATTTTTTGGAACTCGGTACTCTATGTCGACGACAACTATTTGGCCATACTATTCCTCTTCTTCCTTTTCGAAGTCTTCCGAGTAGTCCTTCTTTTTCACTTCGTCCCAGTTAGTGCTAAGCGCTTTTCCGCCAGACGTAACCTGGAAACAATAAATGAAAGTGTTACGTCGAAAATTGCAGCACATTTATGTTGTTTGCTATGATAAACTTACAAAGCTTTTAACCATGGCCCGGCGTGTGTCTTCGTCGGCGTCCCGATAAATACTTTGGAACAAGTGTTGGAGCCCCTTGTTACTATCTGTTTCATTCTTTGCTTCTTCCTCCTCCTCTTCCTCTATCTGCTTTTCTAACGCCGCCCAATTTTTCTTCTTGGGGACCGAAGAGGGATATGAGGCAGTTCCTTTGTCATTCGAACCAGCCGAGGTTTCCGCATCATCTTTCTCGTACGGATTGACACATGGCCACAATCCCGGCTTTGCCTTCTTGAGCGTTATATCTACGCTGGAATCATTAAAAGATGTCTCATATTCATCGGGAGCCACTTCGTCGTAGAACAGCACGTCTTGCATAAACTCTGAGCCCGTGCTCTGTGCAAGGGTCACAGAGAGTATTTTCTTTTTCACTTCTATTTCCGATTTCTCTTTTATCGCAGCCCGCGCAAAAATAGAAATCGTGAGGTGGGTTTCAGTCTGACTCCAGTCATACCTGCAAAGGGTTAAGAATGATCTAGTGGCACTGCCCAATGAGCTTTATCTGAATTCGTTTACCCACGTTTTTCGTAGCGGCCCTGTAGTGGTCATCACCGACCGAGGTTTCTGGGGCACTGAGTCTGGCTGCGGGTTATTGACAGCAGCTGCACTTTTCATTTACGCCCAATATTATCCTTCTTAGCCGTAGATCAACAGCAAAGACAAAGCTTACTTTTATTTGAAGCCGAAGCGGTGGGGGTAGAGTTCACTGTTGCTTGCTTGGGAGCAGCGCCGGCAGATGAACTCTTCTCGGGTTTCTTCGATGCATTGGCCGGTAGTTTATTCAGGAGTCGCTCAGTCTGTGCCCTGGGAACCTTCCCTAGAGAATGACGGGAAGAAGAAAGGGCGGATTCAAAGGAAACTCGTGCCGCCTCAGGTTCATTAAGCTCATATAGAGCTTCTCTGTTGGTGTATCAACTTCCAAGGCATTTATCTCATTTGTTTGCAGCTTTAAGGACACAGATTATACGTACCCTTTCCGGTAGTGAGCCATAGCATTAGCATCATCTAATTCGATCGCTCTCGTGCTGTCTTCCAAGGAGTCCTCGAATTGCTGATTCTTGCTGTAGGCAGCGGCTCTCTTCGTCAAAAGATACGACGATTCCCCCAACTTCTGCAGCGCTTGCGTGTATAACTCGATGGCCGCGGGGTAATCTTCATCAGTAAAGCTGTCATTGGCCTGGATGACCAGGGTATCCTCGGAGGGCTTTGACATGTTGATTTTTCGAGAGCAATTTATCAAAATTCACGCGTATACGCTTGACGTAAAGGGAAGAAGGAAGTCAATCCACAAAGTTTCTTCCTTTCTTCTATTTCCGGAAGAAGTCTCGCACTAGATTTCTTTCTCCCTTTTACCCAACGCGGAACAAGCAGCGGTAGCAATTAAATCTTCCTTTCCTTTCCGTGCTTCGGTACAAACGACCTACTGAAACTAGTCTTGGACATCAATTGAGTCTCTTGAGACTTTTAGGACCGTAAGTGGCGAGGTTGAAGTTAACCATCCCGAAGACAACAAACAAATGTTTCACTTTCGCAACACGAGCTTAAGCAGTCTTTATCATCCTGTATGGAGAGGGTCTGACGACCGTTGAACCATCCCCAAATAGCAGAATTGTGGTGTAAGAAGTGTGTAGCTGGTGGTCATTGAGCATTCGTTTTGTTTATGAAGGGTACAGTAACTTAACGGCTTCTTGAGGACGCAGTCAGCCTGGCATACGAGGCGTATTTAAGGTTAGAGTGACCATTTACGTGTCTCACCTACGATGTCTGAAGGTGGACCGCCCCTTACACGACGCCGTGCGGCGTCTGTCGGAGGAATGCGCACGGACAGGCGAGAAAGACGGCGGCTGAGAATGGAATCCGAGCGATCCTCCGCCAGCGCTTCCAGCTCTCGATTGACCAGGAAAGACAGTGATAGAGGAGATGCTCACAAGAGAAACTCTGCTGTTGTGGAGGAGTCGGCCAATGGCAGTGAGGGCTCAAAGAGAGCTCGAAGAGTACCTCAAGCGTCCGCATCGGCACACTCGACGAAACGTAATCGTTTTCAGAAGAATGAGCGTAGAGACTACTTGATGGATTGCACAGAGTTACCAGCTGGTGCAGCGCGTGATGTGAACATATTTTGCCGTGTTATCGGAATAAGACGATGTGAGTACAGAATGAAGGTTGTGAGCGTTTGACGTTTGTGAACCACTTGTGGGAGTGACCATGCAGACCGGCCTGACGACGCTATAAAGCTATGTTTCGAAGACGACTTTATGACGGAGGATTCAAGGAATGGAGTCTCGTCCAGTGATAATAACGAATATCTTAAATTGGACAAATACGCCATCTACGGTGATAATGAGTCATTGTTGACGGTATTCCCTAGAAACTGTTTCGACGTGATCGTTTGGGATGGGCAAACCAGTGTAAGTTGAAACCCGCCTTCTATCTATTGCAATTACCCACCCCTCATTAAAAGAAGAATGTTCGCCTCCGCAGCTGGGGCTCGTAGTTCACCCTAAATTCAGTGACGTTATTCATAAGGGAATCATAGCACTCGATTCAGCCATCCAGGTACGGAAGTGTTCCTTCTCAAGAAAGTTATCTATTCTTATGCGACATATATCTTGAATCAGATTCTCTCGGTGGTGGCGTATCATCTCCCTGGCTCTTTAGAAAAGAAGGAGGGGACTGTCATCACAGACTTAAGATTACTGTCCTCGACAAACCGCAGGGTCACTGCTCCTCAGCAGCTTCCGGTTAGTGGCAGTACATAACGAACGAGCATACCTTTCTCGAAGGCTGTCTTTTTTACATCGCTCTGCTTTTGTACAGACAAGTTACGAGCAGCATGAACTACTTCCGCGTCCGGCCCTTGCTAAACGGCCGCACTACCTCCCAATGCTCGCGGACGACTTAATGCAAGAAGTGTGGTCGTGGAAAGTCCTTAAGAAACGAATCAAAGCAGATAATTCGGATTTTGAAAGGCCCACCACCCCTACACTTGTCGAGATAATGAATGCCGATAGAGTTGAGGTGGCTCGGCGGGCTGCCAAGGCTAGAGTTCGGGAATGTCTGAGAAGATTGTCCATAGCTGACACAACGGATATTGCGACCATGCTTGACAAATACTGGAATGGCGTATTGTTATCCTACTCCCAGGAACGTTTGGACGAGAATGATTTCGTGGATATCCCTTTAATTGGTCGTGTGGTTTGGGTTACAAGAGTCTTGTACTATGCCTCCAGCGGGTCAGTGAAAGAACCTTCATACAAACTCAATATCAGACTAAGTAAGTTGATATCGTTACATATAAGTATGGGCTATATTACGACGATCTCACTTGAATTGGCTTGGAAACAGTGGATGCTTCGCACGGAATCGACGTTGTTTGCTGGGGACATGCATCCGCATTTTATGACGCTTCTCTGCGACGGATTGTACCAGGTAGTCTAATCGGCGTACGAGGCTATCGTAAAAAGAAATTCAGAGTCGGTGAGGTTTCACTTAACGAGAGTAATCCGACGCCTAACATTTTTTTGGTAAAGGAGCCTTGCGAGACGAGTCCATCCTCCATGTTTCCTTTTTTGAGCTCGGATGATGCTCTTGCATCATATGTCCAAATGGTGTGTCGATTCCCTTTGCCCGAGTACCGGTGGACTGCAATGTCTTCACTGCAGTCAGTAAGCCGGGATACCGCGTTTAGCGTTGCGGGTCTTGTTACTAGCGTGGGGCCGGTTAAGAGGTGTACCTTGGATGTCATAGCGCGAGCTCGGCATCTCTCTGATACTCACAAAGGTGATCCCGGCCAAACAGTGTGGTTGACTTGCCGTAACATTACGTTACTTGACCATACAACCCGAAAGGAGCTTACGATTCTCCTTTTTGCCAATTCTGACGGCAGGCGTTTTTTCCGGTAAGTCCACTCCGCTGCAATGTCGATATAAGCTTACATTGATCTCAGATCCAATGGAGTGCAGATTAAAGCCAGGAATTGTCATCGGGGTTTCCCATTTGGTGCTAGGCTCCAGCGAAGAACAGGCACCTTCTCTTGTGGCTGTTTCCTGTCCAGCAAGTAGGATCTTTGCGGCGAACGACCTCCAGCGACTGGCAGAACGCCACTCGAGTCTCAAGGGTGCTCTGAACACAGCCGGTGTAAGTGAAATGGGAGGCGTGGCCCCGCCATCGTATGAGTACCTTAAAGCTCTTGTGCAATGGGTCCAAGATATAGAGCATTCTGATCTATCCTTCAACGTCATCGGTAATCCAAGTGTTAAAGCCGTTGAAGACCTCGGGAGGGCACCTGCGATGAAACTAGATCATAGCAGTTTCACTGCTCTGACAGCATCTATGTCGGCGCAAATGAAAGGGACGACGCGCAATGACAAGAAGGGTGTATCCAGCGCCTTTAATCTGGGCGAAACATTGCTACTGTCCATACACGAAGATGTACCTGAGGTCTCGGAATCTATCCCATCGGTGTATGAAGGAGGGCCTTTTGTCGTCAAACGAAGTTGTTCCCGTCCAAATTCTTTATCCGCATATCAAAAATTGCTTTCTTCAGCTGCCAGGCTTGTCAACAGCTACAGCGGAGACGTTGTAACTGAATCCATGGAAAGTGATGGACGGTGGGGTGCTAGTGTGCATGTAGGCAATGAGCAGGAACTCCCGCTTATGGATTTACGACGTATTCCGTCGGCTCTAAAACAGCTATTCTTACTTGAATCGTGTCAGGTAGTTTCTGTGGGACGTATCGTTGACTTCATTCCTCCAGAAGTCTGTAAGCTGGCCCTGTTTACGAAGAATGCCAGTCAAGCTACTGCGTCAGCAATTGCTGAAGGTAGAAAGAAGGTAACTGTTGTTCAAGCGGTGTCGCATCAGATGACTTGGTTATGGGAGACCTGTCACTGTCTGTTGATCACCGCCCTGCGTCTGTGGGCAGGAGTCTTGATAGTGGAGGATCTGAATCGACAAGTGCAGGTGGCAGTGCTCGTTCCGGCTGTTCCAACATTCCCCATGAAAGACGAGTTACCGCGCCGATATAATCCGGATACGAGGTCAATGACGGACTTATTTACCGACCCAGACAAATGCATCAATGAACCATGTGTCTCTAATAAAGCTGTCCGTTTTGCTGTTATGCAACATGTCGAGCTAGAGGATATTGATAGTTGCACCAGTTGGCTAGAACAGTACTTACCGGAAGGTCTGAAAGGGGGCTCCTTAGCAGAGATCGGTAACAATGCACGAAAGAGTAGCGTTCGTTTAGCATTTTGCTTGGACTTAAGGAATAACGGAGCTCAACAGGGGGCATTTCCCCATTTAGAAACCGTATACGAACTAAACGATGACGGCGAAGGTGTGTGATCGTGAAGGGTATACATACACTTTGAATGGTTGCGCTACAAATATAATACCGGAGGCTTAATTACAGTGTGTATAAATTCATCGCCTACCACCTTTCTTACGTCTCTTACCACTCTTTTTCCCTGAGGCGGCTTCTTTTGCCGGTTGTTCCGACTGAGCTCTAGCGTCAAGGGATGCGGCTATCTTGGCATCCTCAGAACCACCAGCGCCTTGAGCTCCACCTTTGTTCTCGTATTTCTTGGCTTTCTTTTTTCTGCGAGCGCGATTATACGATCGATCCAGCCTGGGTATCCACCTTTCTGGATCCGGAGCAGGGAGCGGAACATTCGCTGACACTCGGGCAGCCTTCAGTTTTTGGATGTGTCTCTCACGCTGGCGCTCGCGTTGTCTACGTCGACGTTCACGCGCTGCCTCAGTCTTATAGTTCTTACCCACTTTCTTTTGAGGTTCAACGACACCACCTCCTTTCGTAGGTGCTCCGATTTCTGGTTTCGAAATACGGGAGTCCCGGTTCCTGGTTCCACTGTCCCTGCCCCATGGTAATGTCTCTGTCACGATCGCAGCAGCATCGGGTGACGGTGGAATAGTACTCTTCACATTCCTGGAACAGGAGTGCTGGAATTTATTCAGCAATGTTTCTAAGTCCCCCACCGATTTCGAAGGGTTGCGTACATGGGCAGTAAATCGGCTAGCTTCCGCAAACGCACCATTGAAGTCGTTTCCACTTTGTGCCGATAGCGTTCCAAGCTGCTCACATAAATCATCTACTCTTGAATAGCTTTCCCAGTCCAAATATACTGCAATTCCAACACGCAGGACTTCTTGAAGTTGGGAGGATGAGGTTTGTCCATTCGCATAAGCTGTTTCGGTCTGTTGCATCACTTGCTTCAGTAGCTGCTCGCCCTGTTCTGCGGACACCTTTTCACAACGCATCTTCTGATAAAGCAAGGATGCCAAGACCGCAGCCTGGTAATATCTTTCAGATGACAACCGTTCCAAGAGCTTCGAGGATTGTCCCCACTCTCCACTCTTTCGGTGTTTTTCGGCGATGAAGATAGATGCTAGATCGCGCTCCCAAGGACTCCAGCTTTTTTGCACAGCCTCGGAAAAATCAAAATCTTCATGAGAGTCGTTCTTTTGGCCTTTTCGCTTTGTTCCCAAGAGTCCGTCAACGAGAAAAGGCACGGAGCTTTCGGGATATCGGGTTTGTAATTCCTTGGCGGCATAGCGACACTGTTCTTTTTTATTGAGTTGGAACAAAAGCACTAAGCGATTTAATTGAAGTTGTTTTACTTGCTCTGTTGTAAGTCTCTGTATTACAGTAGTTGAATTCAGCAGATGATCGACTTGTTTCAACGCTTCATACCATGCATGACGTCCGCCTAAGAGAGTGCTATTGGCGCAAGCAACACTGGAAATACTCTCGTCCTTCGTCTTCGATTGAACTAGAGCATACAGTTTCGATGCATCTTCAAAGAAGCCCAACTTGTGATACAAGACGGCCTTTTGAAGTAGGAACACTGAGACTTCCTCGTCTGTCTCCTCTTGGCTAGCGCCGTCCTTCTGCATTTCGGATATGCAAGTTTGCTGGGCTTTATCGAGCAAAGAAACACAATCCAAAGGCCGCCCCGATTTGAACGATGAACACGACTGGTTAAACAAGAGCTCGTAACTATCGTTGTTAAGACCGTTTCTAATCGCGGCTTGTACGTCCGTGTCCACGTCTTCACATTCGGAAGCTAAATCTGTGCACTTTCCATATCCTGCGTAGGCAGCAGAGAGATTCGCTAAACCTTCGGGCGAAGGATCATCCGCTTCCTCTTTAATCAGTTGTTCATAAACTTTGGCAGCCGCATCATAGTTTCCGCGACGGTACTCTGCTTGTCCTTTCAGCCAGAGTATAGACTGAGCGCTGCTAGAGTCGCCCGTTTCTAGCTTTGCTAGATCTTGCAAACAATCTTCAACCTGTCGCAGTATTCATAATATTCCCGTATTTTCCCAATAGTGGATAACAACTAGGCAACTGGAACCTACTTGGTTTGCGCGATACCGTGCGTAGGCTCGTTCCATGGTGGGTGGTCCCGCAACTTTCGCGCCATTGGCAAACTGCACACAACCAGGAGTCCGATAATTGCGGTAATTCTCTAAAATATCATCAGTAAAGTGCCTTGTTCATCCAACAATACCTCTTTGGCTTGTATACAGAGGTAGGCGTAGGTCCGACAAAGGTCCTTATCTTCCGGATTCTCATGCAGCACTGCATACCAGACCCAAACAGAGTTGAAGAGAGATCAAAATAGCTTCATTCAAGCGGTACGGGGATACTGAAAAAGGGCTTACTTTGCCTGCATAAGCGCATTGCTTCCTTAATGTCCCCTCCCTGGCCATCTTCGGAAGGGAGTAATTTGGCCAATTGATCAAATTCAGTCATTTTTCTCGCCGTTGCGTCCCACCACGAGAAGCTTCGGTTTTATATTTTATTGATGAGATA
The DNA here is from genome assembly GCA_001687465.1 of Halocafeteria seosinensis. Lineage (NCBI taxonomy): Eukaryota > Bigyra > Bicosoecida > Halocafeteria > Halocafeteria seosinensis. The sequence continues at coordinate 34,089 of LVLI01000350.1, forward strand.
TTCATGATCTCATCAATCTGAATGGAAACAGAGGTGTGTAAGAGGCACCAAAATACCACTCTTCTTTAAGTGAAAGAAATATTTGTCGCCTCCATGGCACTTCAGATTCAATTACGCCACCCATGCAGCATGGGCCATGCTCCTTTTGCTCCCCTATTAGTGACAAAATGCATTGTACAAGATCACGAGAATAGCTATTTCGTCCCAACCATGGTGTTGTGTGTATCATTGTAGAGAATATGGCTTCTGGAACAGCATCCGCGTCGGCCCCCACGCAGCAGTATGTGACGGATATACACGCCATACAAGGTGCCGATTCCTCCACCAAGCACCTGAAATACGATACTAAGAGTGTATATTTAGGTGGGGTCAACATCCCCGAAGGAGCCCCGGAAATAGCCAAGGAATCCGAGGAGAAAAGAGAGGACACGCAGTGGTGGTGGGAGCAGAAACGAAAATTGTCACAGAATCGATGGGAGGAGGATTGGACGGCCGCCCAGGAGAATTTAAAGCATAATAAGTACTTATTCACGAACGAGAGTGCTCTCCTGAGCAGCGACGTTGCCGCAGCGATTTTCTCGTACATCGCTCAGTGGGACGAAGAACACCAGTCAGTGAACAAGTGTGGATTACAGGTAGAAGCAGAGAGGTATAAAGGATGCTTGATACTCAAATATATTCTTAGGAGTGGAGCGGGCGGTTGTCGTGCAGAGGAAGACAGTGAGAATGCCCTCTTGGCGGAGAATGACCACAGCCTTGGCATCTACAAGAAAACTCTTGGCCATCACCGATTTCTCATCCTGCAGCGACGAGTCCACATGGGATCCTCTTCCAGCGCTACTGGGAATCTTTCTATTCACCCGTGGTCGGAATCCACTAACTCAAGAACGGCCGTATTGGATTCACTACTGACGTTCGAACTCAGCAAATTGCCCGAACATTCAGGGGGTCTACAGTATGACGGCTTACTAAGAAGGTTTGACATGCTACTGCACTTGGTGCGTAAACAAACATCATCTAAGGACACTGCGGCTTTTATTTTAGACCTTCAGAACAATGGGACGATTTCTATCGTTGATGGTGGTGGGAAAATCGGCAGCCCAATCCGAGACAGCCTACTTCCATTATTTGTGGACCGGACACCTGCCCCAAAACGTAACACTAGTGATACGCCGGCACCCGGCACTTTGAAACGAGGGAAAGACGTATTGTCTCGACCCACTCGGTGGCAAGATGATGCGGGTAATAAAGTGAACCTAGCAATAATTGTGCCCTATCGAAACCAGCAGGAGCAAAACCGGGCGGATCAGCTCGATAAGTTCGCAAAAGAAATGCCCTATTATATAAGAACCTACTGCGATAGTTCGCGAGTTCCGAGCTTTCATATCTTCGTCATCGAACAAAGTGACGATGGGTACAAATTTAACCGAGGAAAATTGTTGAACATTGGATATGCTATTGCTTTTGAATCAGGCAAAGATGGTGACAATGGTTTCAATGCGTTCTGTTTACACGATGTTGATCTCCTTCCAGGCCCTGAGTTAGCTGGTTTTTATAGCATGCGGCCAGAGCGACCGATACACATTGCCGCCGCGTGGGACCGGTATAAGAGTTTGCGGAATTATATAGGGGGGATCCTGACGTTAAGTGATGACATCTTTCGGAAGACCAATGGGTGAGTTGGTTTGAGTCTTCTACAATGACGTCTTATGGCTCGTAGACAAGGATGTGTATGCAGCCTTCCGAACAACTATTGGGGATGGGGAGGCGAAGACGACGAACTGTGGGATCGCTTGGTTGAGACAGGACATAGGCAAGTTGTCCGACCGAATCCAGAGAAGTACAAGAATTCTATTACAGACTTGGAGGATAAATTCATCCATACGAAAGGTGGGTTAGAGTGCTAAACCTTTTTAGCACCGGGCCTCTGTCTTATCGTTCCGATGCGGTAATTGTTATTACGCAGGTGGTATCCGAGCTGGCCAAACATTGAAGAAAGGAGGGAAGAGTGAATTTCGTAATATGAGGAAACACGAATTGCGTGAACAACATGAGACGACATGGAGGAAAAACGGAATAAAGGATTTGGTATACCGCATTTTAGATCAGCGTTCGATGAACATGGATGTAACTGTGTATACAGTAGATCTCATGGGTGATCGCGACCCAGAGGCAGCCAAGTTATCCGAAGAGGTCAAAGAATACGGGCAAAACTTTAAGAAAACCCGTCGTATGGATTAGATGGTGCTGCGATTCGCTTGCAGCCCGGCATAGGTCAGTTAGCTTCATGAGTCAACGACCAATATAACCTTCACATTCCCACTATTCCTTCACAAGTCTTTCCATGGGCATTTTAGCCCTTTTTTTCTCTCGCGTAGATTCATCTAGAGGGCGAGGATAGCTGGTCTAACAATATGTCTAGGTCATGGGAGCGGAGGAGAATGAGTGAGGAAGAACCAAAGCAGCTGAAATGGCTGGCAAAAATCACCGACGCCCGTTGTGATGGTCATGAAAGCCGCTTTATATTGATTGTACTGAATTCTTCGCTTTCTATTGATCAGTTGGAGCACAGTACGGGACCAAGCGGCACTCTATCGGAATTGGAGCAGAGTATACCAATGCTTCTGTGGCTATGGAAGCACTCCACGTATAGAATAGCGGCGGATGGCGCGGCGAATTCCTTGAGGTTCTGTATGTAAGGAGGTTTGCACAGGCATGACATGGTGCTTTAGCAATGGAGTGTACTTTGGAATTGCAGATTCTGAACATTTTGACGGGGTGGAGCTTACACCTGACGTTATATGTGGGGATATGGACTCGGTCACTCAAGAGACGCTGGAGTATTTCAAGGCGAAGCAGGTTCCAGTCGTAATAGACGGCGATCAGGATAAGAATGACTTATTCAAGGGTTTGGATAATGCTCAAGAACATCAGTCAAAGCACGGAAATGTATGTGCTGGAATGCGCGTGTTTCGGAGAGCCTGGTCTTCGTAATTGTATATTTCGCAGAGCGATGTATTTGTGTATGGAGCGTTCGGTGGAAGGCTAGATCAACAGATGCAGAGTCTGAATTCCTTATACATCTGGTAAGCGATGAGATTCTATGAAACAAACTAGTGGAGTCTAACGATAGTCTCTGGGGAGTGCAGGCGTTCATCGTTTTCATCACTCTGTTTAGTATCGGAAGAATCTCTGGCAGCCCTGATATCAGCTGGCCAACATCAGTTGCATGTCGCTACACAGCTCGAAGGCCCCATATGCGGCATTATACCCATTGGTATGTAACAGGACGCGCTGTTGTGGTTTGGTTCGGTAGAGCATATGATGACGTGTTTTCAGGAATTCAAGAAGCTTGCGTTTCGACTAGCGGCTTAAAATGGAACCTACACAAGTCCAGGACAGGGTTCGGAGGCCTGATCTCTAGTTCCAATGAAATACTTCCTGAAACAAAAGGGGAAGTAACAATTTCTTCAGATTTTCCGCTATTATGGACGACGGAAGTCCATGGTGGGAAGCTCCAGGAATCACTGCGTTAAACAGGTTGAGTCCGAGCAGACGATACGCATATTGATGAAAACCACCAGATAGTTCAAGGGAACTGAGCGCATATAAACAATGCTATGGTGTTAGCAGCATGTCGTTTTCTCAAGAATGTTCGCCTAACAATCGGAATTTTGTGGGATCGCGTAGAAAACTGTATTCCAAGTTCAAATGGTTAATTATCATATATGGTCTTTGTCACTTTTGTTGCCAAGTTCGTACTCGATGTGGAGAAACGCTTCGCCTTGGCGGCCTCGCTTCCACAATTTCGAAGACCAAATGATTTGGTATGGTAAAGGGACAATCTTTTCTCAGCTTTAATGATTTCAAAAAAAAAAGTGACAACTTTCAGAAGCTTTCTGTGTCTTTGTCTTGCCTATACTCTTATCCTAATGCACATCATGGGTCTCGTCACTCGTCATCGTACACTCTGAGCGTTGCCGATACTATGAATGGCGATAATGAGTTCGAAAATCTCCCTCCTGAGAAGGCTGAGGCTCTCCGAAGACGCCTCTTCGGACATGACCGAGGATCCTCTATGGGCTCCAATACGGGGGCAGCAACCGCCCAAGGCACCCACGGTGGGTGGCATTACGCTACAGGGACATCAGTACGTCTTCACTGAATGACTGGGGAGGGTGTAGTATCATTAAATATGGCTGTAATAATAATGCAGGACCACCATCATTCGGAGGAGAATGTATCCAAGACACTAAGCTGGCCTCACGACGATGAAGCACATGCACACAATGGAACGGCGGACAGCGCGGTACAGAAGCGAAATCGCAATCCTGTATCGCCCGATAGAGAGCAGGAGAGTGAAGGCGAAGGAACGCAGCGAAGGAAAAAGAGAAAGCCGGTCCCAAAACGATTCGGCTATTCATCCTCTTCCTCGAAAGGTATGCTGCTCTCTTGTGGTAGTGTGTTTGAACTGCGCTTTTCACCCCTGTGTGCGCTTATGCAGGTGAAGCTAGTGGAGATGCCGAAGGCGCTAACTCGCAAAAACAGAGATCTAGCAGGTCTGGCGCTCCGACAGATGTCAGCCCTCCATCTACCACAGGAAGAACCAGCGAAGATAGTAGACGCAATACTAGCACCGAAAAAAACGCCGCCCTTCAGGGTGGTGCGAAACCGATTCACAGCTACTTTTCTCCTGGGCAAGAAGATGTAGGGTCAAGCACGACTACCAGCCACACTCAGAGTATTTCCCATTCACAACGACAGGATAGCAGAAAAAAAGGTACAGACTTGAAGAGTGCAAGCGAAAAGCAAACTACTGTATCTCCACGAAGGGACGACCCTTCAACTCTGCAAGGTGTGTGCTCTCGTGCTATAGCGTCGGACTGGCCTCTTCGTGCTGGAGTGATATGATTATGTGCAGATTCCGCCGCTGAAGATAAGGATAAGAGTACGCAAAATGATCCCAAACTCGTGTCGTATTGGAAACAAAGAGCGCTTAACGCTGAAAGTCAAGTGAAGGCTCTTCAAGATGACCTAAGGTCGGGTAAACTAGAGTCAGATCATCTACGACAGCAATTGTCGGAGGTTACTGAGCAGTTTCGTTCCGAGCAACAAAAATGGCAAAACTCGTACAGTGAAAGCTCAGCGAAATTGGCAAAGATTGTTAGAGATATGACAGAACGCATTGCTCGCAGCAAACGAAAAGAGCTAGGCGAACAGCAGCACAGGCTCGGTCGTATCGTGCCGCACCGTACTGGTCCACACAACGTCTATGAGGCTTGGGAGGACGGTGCCGAGATTAAATCAGTTACTGCTCAAAAGGAAGAACTGAAAGCGCGTCGTGAAGCATTGGAAAAGCAACAAAGGACCATCGCCAATGCGGCTCGCCGGAAGAAGGCCCAGTATCGTAAAAAGGGTGAATCCGACGGTGAACAGGATCAAGTCAGTCCATTTCGAATGGACCACGACGAAGATTCGAATGGAACTGATAATACTCCTCCAGGACCGGACGATCATATGGCTCCGTCCCCAATGAACCCGCCACCTCCCAAGTGCGGTATCGATACTTCTCTCCTCTCCGATCTAGAAAGAGTAGAAGAAGAAGAAAGCGTTAAGACTGCCCTCTCTGTTATACGCCGCGAGGAGTTGAAACTCGACAACGACTTACAACGGCTGAAACAAGAGAAAGCTGTATTACAGAAGGATTTGAAACGTTGCAGAGACGAGGAAAGTACGTTTAGCGTTTGTCAATGCCGAGCTGGCAGAGTTCTCGCAATATTATCGTATGGCTTTCTGTTTTGCAACAGCCTCTAGGTTTTCTCATCGGCCTATTCTAGGTGAGAAGTATTTACTCTTGAATCTACTTGGCAAAGGCGGATTCTCTGAAGTATGGCACGCCCTGGACCTGAGCACCGTTAATGAAATAGCTGTTAAGATTCATCAGTTATCGCCTAACTGGAGTGATATCAAGAAAAGCAATTATATCAAGCATGCGACGAGGGAGTATTCTATACATAGGGTACGTGTGCGCGTGTGGTTTGCAGACGTTTGAAGGGCATTATAGTGATGTACTCTATTCTTGCAGTCACTAAGGCATCCCAACGTCGTCCAGCTGATAGATGTATTTGAAATAGACTTGAACAGTTTTGCGACAGTTCTGGAGTATTGTCCTGGACAAGATCTTGATCAAATGCTGAAGCAGAATCGAAATCTTGTTGAGCGCGAGGCCCGGGCAATCCTAATCCAGGTGCTTTCAGCTCTACGTTATTTCAATAATTGCGGGGGACCTTCGGGTACAGAAGGAGCTGAACCCGCAGAAGCTTCCCAGCAGCGACGCAGAATCATACACTATGATCTCAAACCGGGAAACATCTTGTTCGACTACCACAGGAAAGCGAAAATAACAGATTTTGGTCTTTCAAAGATCTTGGAAGACGGAGATGGCGGTGACGCTTCGAGCATGGAGTTGACGTCGCAAGGGGCCGGCACGTATTGGTACCTCCCACCGGAGTGCTTCCACGTCGGCTCTTCACCGCCTCGAATATCTGACAAGGTAGATGTGTGGTCAGTGGGCGTAATCTTTTACCAAATGCTTTACGGCCAAAGGCCTTTCGGCGACGGCCAAACACAGGAACGCCTGCTACAGGACAAAGTGATCCTACGAGCACAAGATGTTACGTTTCCGGAGAAACCTCCTGTGACCAAAGAAGCGAAGCGATTCATACAGAAATGCTTAACACCTCAACAGCACTTAAGGCCAGATGTTAAGACTATTTGCCAGGATCCGTACCTACGGATGAGGTTGAGGTAGTGTCGCTTCCAGTTCTTTTTGTGATACGATCACGGTCTATTCAATATCCTCCCATTGACAGAGTTCGCAGCCGCCGGAGGTAGATAGGTCGATCTTGGTTTCCATAGCTCATGGATCCATACTATTTAGATAATAGTTCACCATACAGTATTAAGGGGACGCGTGAGACTATAGCACCTACGCATGTGTAGTCTGACATATGCAGATTTCGGGAATGTACACAGACTCCCAAGTTCACGTTCCAATTCGGTCGCATTTTACCATGTTTTATGCTTGAACCGAAATGTTCGTAGAACCAGTTTGCCCACTGGTCTATTTGTTCTGTGAGGGCTTAGCTATAACGTGCTGTCATTATCGAGTGTGCTCCGGAAAACTTGCCGTCCATCTAGTTGACTCATTTCGACAGTCGCAGTACCATCTTCGTCAACTTCGCTGACCTGTGGCGGGTGCCATTTATTCAGCGCCGTGCAATAATTTCGCTAATGTCGGAAGCAAATGCTTACGAGGTATCGTTCAGGTTCTTTGAAGAAAGAAATGGCGGCTGTAAAATGGGAGAACCACAAGTCTCTGTAGCTGGGAAGTCCGCAATCAGCCGATGAGGACGGAGCGCGCGGGCACCAGGACACTTCGTTCTTCAACAATTTCTCCTTTTGGCGCCAGAGACGACAGAGACAGCATTGAAAAGTGGTTGTGGTGCACATTGGGGAATAACGAACATGTGATGCAAATTCATGGAAAAAAGAACATTGGGGACGAAATGCGACACATTCGTTTGCGAGGCAGGAATACCAACCTTAGTTACCCCTGATATGACACCCACCACCCAACGGATATTAAGGAACCTCGGTGGAGCTATTCTCAAAGGTACGGCGAGATAATCCTTTCAGTTCATAAAAAGGTGCCGAATTCATGCAGTTGGACACACCAAAGTACGGCCAGAACGCCTACAGGTATCAGACACCAAGGGACGAATCGTTTCTTCCCCGCGCCGCGACATGAGAGCCGTGTCATATTCATCTTCCATTCCATATTATTTCTCAGGAGTACGGAAACGACATTCAGCGGAAGGTCGAAGAGGTAACGCATATCCACCGAATGTGGGACGACGATGGTACCGTAAGTAGAAACCATTTCGGATGATGCTCAACACCATACCGGTGGATTTCCTACACATAGTCTTAAGATACCTGGATGGGCTCTGAGTCTCACCACAAAAACAGGGACGAAATTGGAAGCAAAAGTCGTGATGGAAAACACAAACTGTTGGTATTGTTCAGAATGTTACTGGAGCTCCAAGCCTTGCGAATTCCTTGCTGTGATTGCAAGTCGCTGCGAGGGGACCGTCGGCAATGTATTTCGAGCGTACGCCAGGCGCACAAAACTGATACTGTATACGAAAAGTCAACATACCACGCTGAAGGCAACATACGGAATAGCGGTAAACATCGACGGGGTTTTCGCATTTCCGCGGGAGTCGAGCTATGTTATATGGACCAATCCCAGGCTGGCTAACCTATATCCGGAAAAGCATTACAGTTGTCTGAAAAGTACTGCTCTAGCAAATGAAGAATTTTCGCCCCTCCATATCGCTCAAACCAGGCTGACTTGTATCAGGTGTTCTGTGTGTATCAATACTGCTCCTACCGGAAGATGCTCTACGAACGAAATAGGACCGAGCTTTTCAACTATTGGCACTCCTTCAGCTGATTGAAAAATTCTCAACCATAGGAATGGATCCGATGAAATTAGACTTGTCCCTCGGTCGGCTGGTTTTGCGAGGACTGCTTGTTTCAGTATTGAACCTTATGGAACGGAGGTAGGCACTGAACTTGTCTGGTCATCTTCGTCAGCGTGAAGATTGACTGTTACCGTATTGCTACAACTGCAGGACTTGTCAATTCTGCTGAGAAACATAACAAAACGAAATAATCAAAGCTGTGTAGCCTTTGAAGTGACTGGCCACTACCTGCTCATGCAGGAAACTATCCCTTGTGCACCAAGTTCAAGGTTCCCGTAAGTGTAAGCGTGTTAAATCAGATCTGCATGTATGGTCGACAGATCTCTTTTGACACTTATGGTTCATATGTTTACTTCAAACTTTGGTATGCAGAGTTTCAGAGAGAACAAGGTCGACTTTTGAAGACACCGACTCCTTGGGACTCCGATATGAGCATTTGCCCAAGCAGATGACTCCGTGTCAAATTGAGCACTGAGTTAATTCTGCCCGTTCACTGGATGGACATATGCTCCATACAGAAGAGCAAACCAAGAAGATCCCCTGTGTTTGGATGAATGTTGGGACCATCGTTGTATGTCTCACTCAAAATTCCCGCTGTGATTCTATATAAGTGTGGTATATTTAGGGTGCCAAGTTATTGGTCAACAAAGCATTTGCTTGTCGGATTCGGAATCCTCTTTGTATTCCCATAAACAGGCAAAGGGAAGCGATAAAGGAAGGCATAAGGACTGGAAAGGTCGTTAAAATGGTTTTGAAATTACCCGGAGTAGAACTTTGGAAGAATGCCGACGTTCTGGGATTAGAAAAAGACCGAGGAGTCACTGGGTCGGGAACTCCGTGAAACCGTTCGTTCAGGCGCCTTAACCTTGATTACGTTCGTTTTCGGGAGAATATACACGCATACATACCCGAGATGAACTTGTGGGCATTATTTGTAGAGCCTACACAAATGATAGCACATGGAATAGTCCCATTTGAGCATATAGTTGGAGCAAGATCCACCAGTGGAAACCGTTACATGGCGACCGCCGTTCCAATAGGCCACATAACACCTAATTTGTTCGTATACACTTCTCAAGGACGGGTATCTTATTGGAGACGTGTATTTCCGAAGAGGGGAGGAGTATCCTTGATTGTAAGGCATAAATCGCTGTAGACAGATTTTGCGGAAGAACAGCTAAGCCGTGCGACTACACGTACATGTATTAGCGAAGTGATGCAGCGGGAAAGATACGTTTGGTAAAGTAGTGTGTTGTTGATCCAAGACAGTAGCGAAAACGAAATTCTCCAACGAAACTTAGCTTATTTGTGGTTATTGAATCAGTATTGAGATCTGTCTAAGTAAGTGTTGGTACCAGACATTCAGCGATCCGGCCGTACTCCGTGGAAACTACTTACCACGACGAAGTGAAAATGACAAAAAGGATTGGGGTGGCGAAGATAGGGGGAAAGCTGGGCTTTTGACCTCTTGGGAAAGAATCTTGGTGGGGACATTTGGACGGCGGGTTTCAATGACAATCAATACATATTTATTCTCGGGTCTGTGCAACAACGGGGATTGTTGCTAATCTTGGAAGGGCGGCAATGTTTTAGTGGCAATGATCTGTATTTCCTGAACGAATTAGATGGCTTTGCATGGGAGCGGGAATGAGGACGCATGCGACAGGATAGTTCGCTTTGAGGGGCATGTCGAAAAGGTTATGTTATATCTGTATTCTTCTCATTAAATGAGCCTCTACAAGATGGTAAGGGTGAAGCAGTGGAGGCCATTACTGGGTGAAGCAAGGCGAAGAGTGCTGTCCCGCAGACGGAGAATGTTTGCTGCGGAGTCAGCTGAACAGCGTTCTGAAGGTCCAGGATAGGTAAAAACGTTTTCCAAAGCAACGTTACAGCCTATCGACAGTATACAGAACCCATCCAAGTGCTACTAGGGTGCTCATGCTGAAGGGAGTGTCGATACTACGAAGACCGGCTCACACTTGTAAACCCTTGCGGGGAAATTTGAGCTGCATTGGAGGAATCGAGATTTTGAGAATCCCCTTTTACCCTCAATTTTCCCCATTTTCGACATTCTGAGAATTACCGAAGATATCTACAGCATATCCTACATGATTGTTGATGTATGTTGATTCTGTGGATGTTAAGAAGATGGGTTTACCGTCCATGGGCAAGATGCGGGATCTTTGCGGGTCCCCATTTGAAGTGCTAACTCCGAGGAGAGGAATCGAATTTTTCTTTTTGTCATTTATTTGCCTCCTTATTTGTATTTCGGCTACAATGGAGCCATTATTGTTTTTGTGTGTTCGCAAGTGCAGGATGCCACCGACACTGCGTCCAAGGCGTACTTCACCCCGGTGCCAGAACCCTCAAACAGCCCCGATGAGTACACAGCTGACGAAGGCAACGACGGAAGAGGAATGCGTTAAAAAAGGCAAATACACGCGGCTTCCTGAATTCCCAAAGAGACTCAGAAAGGCAATACAGGCGGACCCGAGCGTGGTGGACTACGCTTATCCTGTGCATCCAGAGTCAAGGTAAGTGAAAGAACAGAAACCGTTGAACATGTGTGAGAATCAATGAATTTTGCCTTACGCAGCGGAAAATGTGGAATAGTATTTAAACAGCCCAAAACATTCCTCGAAAGGTATTGGCCAACTCGTAAGGCTACGGATAAGTAAGTGCCGTTGGCGACGCGACCAGTCGACTTACTGACTTATTTGTACTGTATTGTTCTTTCTCTCCCATTCACGCAGAGCCCATCAGGCACTACAGCGCCAATTGAACAAGTAAGTACAGTGTAATGACGGTGAGTATGCAGTACCTCATGGACATCGTGTTACTTCCATGCAGTTATTCCTTCAAATATGTGGGTGCTGGTACAAAGGCCAGCAGAAAAAAAGCCTTCAGTATAACGAACGAAGGAAACTTAAAATTCCAAAATCGCTGGTTTAACGACCAATTCACCGACACTGAGCTCGCTGAGAAGGTATGTAGAATGTATGTTACGATAATTCAACTCCGTCTCTTGCGTTACCCATTATCCTATGCAAGTTACAGATGCTCATGTGCAAAAAATCGTCTACCCAGATGAAATATAAAGCCAGAAAAACCAAGGCAAAGCGATCCCTGTTCAAGGGCAAGAGCAGTAAGACAGTGAAGACTGCACACCAAGTAGATTATGTAGGTCCATCTGAAGATTCTGAACAGTTGAACCAGGAGGTTAACGCACCGAGCATCTGCACTCCGAAGTATGCAAACGATATGCAGCGAATGGCGTCACCCACTTGGCAAGACGAGAACCAGCAGGACGATGATACAGCGACTGCGACTACTACAACCACCCAAGTAATCGAATCCTCGCATGAAAATGTTGCAAAACCATACAAAAACCAAGAGCTTGGTACTCTTAACTCACTTGAGATCCCCCCGGAGAAAATGGTTCAACAGTGCAAGTTAAGCACTCCCACAAATACAGTCCATACGGAGGTGCAGACGGCGGTCTCGGATGTTCAGCGAAAGGAAGCACATGTGTCTGGAGGACTTGCTGTCAACGTTGGTACAACCCCGCTCCGGATCCCCCTACAAAGAAACAGGGAGACACCAACTGAACAGAACGATGGCGAGTTCTCAACAGCCCGGAAACGACTAAAATTTGATGGATGGATCACAAGCACAAACAACAACAACAACACTTGCCTACTTACAAGTTCCCCTAGATGGCAGCTCGACACAGCCGAGCCATACTGCTCGGATAGCATTCTACCAGGTCTTCATTTAGGCGAAACTCCGGTTCGGGAGTGGACAATGCCAATTCCTTCGGAAATGAACCACAGAGTTGGTGATGGCGACTTCTTCGATCTGAACTTCACATGTTGGGATTTCTTGAGCCCGATTTCGCACGGACCATAACTTGTGGTCTATAAATGCCTGAGCATTTTCAGAATTATGAACTTGACGAAATCGTACATTCAAGCCGTTGCAAAATCATGTATACATACCATACACACAGTCCACCACATACATGTATAGGCTTGCCAGTCCTGTTGATGGTGCACATCCGGTAACTATACTCCCATACTCTGCAATTGATTGTCATCCAGCGGGAAAGCATCCGGTGCATACAGACGATGATATCATCACGGTCCATCCGATTTCCTCCTCTCAATTACCACAGTTGAATAATGGTTTAACCCGAGTTTTGATTCCAACGATTCCCACGGGTTCTGAGTCATATCCAGGTGCACTAAAGGGCCACTATTTCGATGACCACCTCTTCCTCGTCCACCACCACGTCCTCTCCCTCTCCCTCTGCCCCTCCCTCGTTCAAACGAGTGCGTAGAGTCCTTCTGTATGTCATGCTGCTGCCGAGGGCGTTTTGCTGGCATCGAGGCAGTCTCTCGGTGAGGCTCCTGTTCATCCATTTTCCAGCAACAGTGTATTAACTGTACAACAAACAATTATTAAAGTAATTCTTGCTATACGACCAAGCATCGTCAAGATAGAGCTTGAATAAACATTGTCGTGGGACATCAGCGGCTCCTCATTGATGTGACCGGACAAACAAATGTGCTACTTGGTTATGCTCTCCGTTCTTTCCATTGTATTCACTCTTATTTTGCATTGTTTCAGAGCTTGTACCACCCTGTATATGTGTGTATATCCCTTATCCACGTAACAGACAAGGAAAATGGAGGAGGAGGAAGCACTGCAACGAGATACGGAGACCGATATACGGTATATCCTCGAGTCCTTCGCCCACGAGCAGCGTATGTCCTACAAGAGCTTTAAACGCGTTTGGAAGAGCATTAAAGGCCCTCTACTACACCAGTGCCTGGCCGACGATCATTACGACACCAGACAATTCAACTATCTGAGCGTATACACGCATCTTTTAGGTATGTAGCAGGAGATACAGATGAGGAATCCAAGATATCTTTGATAATGACTGTAATACGCTTTATCCAGCCCATTTACGTGAACCGAACTTGTTCATTCGTCTGGGTGTGATATACGCCGTGTATACGATCTGCTGGAGCTCACCTTACCAACACAAAACGCCGATCAAAGTGTGCCCAGGTACGTTGAGCACCTCACAAGATGCTTGTAGGGGACGGACGATATTTGTTATTTCATGGCTTCTCTTGATATTTGCTGTCTCAGAGACATGGAAACAAATATTGTCTCTCGTCAGATTTGCTTCTCAGTATGAATTGTCGCGTGTGACCTCACAAACGAATGGAGACACTCGTCCTGGAGACCGTTGCGATGTTGGAGACATCGTTCGCTTCTTGTATCATAAGAGGATGTGGTCATTCGGTTTGTACAATGGCCCAGAAGGGTTTGAGTATATATCTCTGAAAGCACAACGGAGGATATCGTTTGGATTGATGCGTTTGAACGTTGATCCTCCCAGTGGAAACAGCAGCACTGCTCCACCGCCAACCTGCTTGTTTGAGTTACACGATACGGGTTACGACTTACCCCAGAAAAGCCGAAATGCTTCAGAAGCGCAGAAGAAAATGAAGAACGAGGAACGCCTCTTGAGAAATTACCGCCGTAATGCGTCCTTCATCTATGCCAGAGCATCAGGAAGATTAAAAGGCCAAAACCATGTGGAGTGGCACGCAGATGGCCTGGACTCAGCAATAACAGCTGCTGATGCTTATAGAAGCACGTTGCGTAACCTTGAGAGTAAATCTTCCCTATTTAAGCGGATGAACCTAAGTGCAGGCAACGAAGAATTTGACAGAGCTGCAGATCTCCTCACCCCCACGAAGCGAAGGAAGAAGGTTGAGGGAAATGTTAACATGGAGTGCTTTCGCGTACCAGAAGATGCATCTCAATATCTATCTGATTACGTGAGGCCAAGGAAAGAGCTGCAGTTGATGAGAGCTCGGTGGACAGAAATCAAGAAGCAATCCTCAGAGTCTGGTTGGGTGGAGGGTGACACACAGGCTGACGAAGCTGTGGCTGCACAAGCATTTCGACCCAACAAAAATCCTAAACCAAGGGATACGTTCGCGCCAGCATATCTCTTTGAGCATGGAGGTTCGCAGGAAAATGTCAAACGGAAATTCGCTGTCGGTTGTGTGGATATGGGTCTCAACTTGAACAGTATCAACCTCTCGAGTCACTCGAAAATATGTCATTTACTAACGGAAACAGATATTCCTGCTGACCGAAAGGTCTGTTCGAATGAGGTTCTTGAGGAAGTGTCTTACGCTAACGATGCTCCATTCATCGAAGTAATGAGCAATCTGCCCGACGATGAGCAGCCTGTTGATGAAGGCGATGGCGAGGAGGAGGATGAAGAAGCATAAAATAGTATTGCACGAGTGGTAGGATTAGCCAGAAAGAGGGCATTTCGAAGCGCCGATCAGGACGTATGCTGCCATTCCCTCCTTCATAAGCTTGTGTTGGTACTGTTGAGATATATCATATCGCACAGCCAGTAGACTCTCGGTCTGGTGCTTCTTGGATGGATATTTCTCGTGCATGTGAAGAATATACGAGGTCGGCAGGCTCACGTGATATTATAAAACGAAACTTCATGTGGTGCTCTTTACAACTGTTCATATACTTCATTCTTTACGTTCATTGGTACTTCCAAGTTGAAGTTCCAGATTGGAGCTGTGAATGTCGGATTCTTGAAGATAGTCAGTTCATGGATTTCGTGTTTGTCGCTTCCATACGCTCGTTCGCAGTCAGACTGCATCATGTCTTGCAGCTTCCGCTTGTTGTGCGTGCCGTAGTCGTCGAGAACAATGGGGAAAGATGATGGCAAAGAAGACATCACGCCGCAAACGTCGGCCCAGGAAGAGGCCGTCAAAGTGGCTGTACGATGCCGTCCTTTTAATACACGGGAGAAAAATGGAAACATGAAGTGTGTGGTGGAGACCGAAGAAAGGCGTGATACCAAGTTATACGACCCGGAAAACCCCGAGCAGGACCCTAAAGTGTTCACGTACGATCACAGTTACTTTTGGGACTGTGAACAGGAGACAGTGTATAATGACATTGGACGCCCCATTGTCGACAAGGCGCTTCAAGGATACAATGGGACCATTTTCGCTTACGGCCAGACAGGTGAGACTTGTATTTCCCTTGACAGGAGTGATGGTAACGTGACATTGCTCTTGTTGCAGGCTCTGGAAAGTCCTACTGTATGATGGGTGAGGATGAGAACCCTGGAATTATACCCAGATTGAACCAGGACTTGTTCAAGTACGATTTCGTTACTAGCTTTCGTTTTATCTTAGCCCCTGTTTTACTTAAAATATGGCTCGTCTCTATGGCAGGCAAGTGGAGACAATGAAAGAACAGAGACCGAACAACGAATTTATGATTCTGGTTTCGTACTTGGAGATTTATAACGAAGTCATCAAGGACTTGTTGAACCCTACCGACAAGCACTTGAAAATACGTGAACACCCGAAAATGGGAGTATACGTGGTAAGTTACATGAGTATCAAAACCGACTTTCCAGGTTCTGAATTTATGTGACTGGGGCTTGGTTGTCCAGCAAGATCTAGCTGAATTGGTGGTCGAGAAACCTGAAGATGTTACGCAATTACTAGAGCAGGGGAACAAAGTCCGACGAGTCGCGGCTACTAACATGAATGATAGAAGCTCGAGAAGTCACTCGTGTTTTATTATAAGGATCGAACAGAAAGAGAAGGAGGATATGGGAGACGGCAAAGAGCGTGAAACCAAACTCTCAGCGAAGATTAACTTGGTCGACTTGGCTGGCTCAGAGAGAGCAGAAAAAACGGGGGCAGAAGGTCAACGACTAAAAGAAGGCGCCGCCATTAACAAATCCCTGTCAACTCTAGGAAATGTAATTAATGCTCTGGCTCGAGGTAAAAACGAGCACATCCCGTATCGTGATTCCAAGCTGACTCGTTTGCTACAACAGTCATTGGGAGGGAATAGTTTAACAGTGATGATTGCTACTATCAGTCCGGCCGACGACAACCGAGATGAGACGCTTTCCACCTTGCAGTATGCGAATCGAGCCAAGGCAATCAAGAACCAGACCAAGAAGAACGAAGATGTGACACAACAAATCATCCGTGAACTACGGGAGGAAATTGAGGACTTGAGAAATAAACTGCGTGAGTACCAAAACGAGGGAAACAATGAAGTAGTGGCTGAAATGAACGAAAAGCTTGAAAATCTGAACCGTGCGAAGAATGAAACGTGGGAAGAGAAGCAGCGCCTTTCCAAACTTTACGAAGAAGAAAGACAGAAGAATATCCAAAATGAGCAGAAGATTCGATCTGTCATGAGCAGTATCAAGGACGACAATAAAGAACTCTTGAAACGCATGAATGAACGATACGATGAAAATAACAAACTGAAGAAGCAGTTTAAACAGATGAAGGAAAAGTACTTGGGCCTACGGGATACGATGGCGTCGAAGATGACTGAGTATCAGCGGTTGTATGATGAAGATGGTGGAGAGGATGGCCCGAATAAAGACAGACTTGCAGATGTCGTTTCCGAAATTGAGGAGACTCAAAGCGAAGTAAGGAATCCTCTTTCGATTGAACAGTGATGCTTGCTACACCCTGTTTCTACTCTTGCCTTGTTTACTCACTCAGGTTGAAAAGTATAACAAGCAATTAAACGATCTAAAATCACAAATAGAAGAAAATGACCGCCTTTTGAATGAGGAAAAGGCTGAAGCAGCTGCACAGCGCATGATGTTAGAAGAAGATGCTGAGTTACGGAAAGCAATCCAAGAAGAAGAGCGAGCCAACCTAGAAAAGCAGAACGAAGAGAAGATGAATACGGCCTTGGAGGAGGAACGAAAGCGGCTAAAGGAGGAAGCAGAACGCGAGAAACAAGAGCTCCTGAAGAAGTTTGGAGAGGAAGATGGGATTCAAAGTTCTCAGCGAGAACACGATCTAGAGCTAGAGCTGCTGCAGGTCAAGAAGGACAAAAGCTTATTGGCGCTGGAAGTTGATAGGCTGAAGAACGAACACGAGCAGGAAATGAATCATTTGAAACAGGAACATGAGAAGAAGATTCGAGAGCTCAAGGTAAGCAGTGTGTCAAAAGTGCCATTGCAGTTTGGCCCTTTAATTTGTTTATGTCGACCTATACACAGCGGAAAGAACTACATATGTTTCGAGAATTGACTGATGGCTTTGAAGAGCAGAAGTCAAAACTTGAGAAGAAACTTCAGCACACAAAGAAGCTATTGCGGCATGTAAGTAACTCCGTCTCTCAATCCCTCATTCATTCAATTCCTAAGCGGGTATTGCTTGACTCTCAGGCGTGTGATGACATTAATACTTTGTTGCAACGCAATAAGGCATTGGAAGCGGAACTGGGATACCCAAAGGAAGAACCAGTTCTAAACACCCAACAAACCACTGCTAGCTAAGCTACATTCAGAAAATATACGCTTCACACGCCCATACACATGATACTACCCAAATGCCATATTATGCCCCCTTGGCCATTACTGTATCCTTGATTGGTTGAAGCACCGTAGTCTTCTCAAGATCTCCTTTAATTTTTGTTTAGAAGTTGTTGTTGTTGAACGCTAGCATTCTTTCTTTCGCTTGATGCTATTTCTCTACGTATTACTTACCGTCGTGGGCCAGTAATTAAGCCAATATGCCTATGTCAACGCACTCGGATCTCTTCAAGAGCGTTTCCTCAGCAGAGGAAAGCGCTCCTCCTGAGGCTGCAGAGATCGATGGGTACGTTATAGATGCATACTAGGCTCATTATTTTCCTCCTCTGTTTACCGTGGGGGTCTGTGTGTGCGCCTATGCTGCAGGAAAGCGTTCCCGCTGACCTTGGTTCCTACCCCTGGGAAACGCATCTCAGTGGGCGATCTTCGTCTTTGGCTGCAAAACCAGAAGCATAGAGACCATTTACTCGAGGATGTGCACGAGTACGGCGCTGTACTCTTCCGGGGATTCGACTTCCATGACGCTCATGATTTTTCGGACTTCCTCGAGGCGCTCAATTTGGAAGTCATGCACCCTCAAGAGAAACCAGCTCATCATCAGGAACCTGTTGTGGGAAATCGGGTTACAGCTTCCGATGAACGCGTTGCTGGAGAGCCCATTTCCTTCCATCATGAGCTCTCGAATCTACCCCGCTCCCCCGTGTATGTGCTGCTGCACTGTGATACCCCCGCCACGGACGGAGGAGAAACGCCCCTGGTATGTGTTGGATTAGTAGCCAGTGTACTGGGATCAGTTTACTTGTTACCCTTTCTTCTTGTGTATGTGAACTCGTGCAGGTTAGGTCAGATAAAGTGTACAACTATTTTATCAAGTCTCATCCTGAGTTTTGCGCAAAAGCTGAAGGGTTAGGAGTGAAGTATGTCAGCATCCTTCACGCCGACGATGGCCCCACAAACGAAGGGGGACTTGGGTGGAGATCTACTTTCAATGCTTTTACCAAGGAACAGGCTGAAGAGAGAATGAAGCAACTGGATATTCACTTTGAATGGTTACCCAATGACGACCTGAAAACCATTACCCCTGCAGCTCCAGCAGTGCAACTGCATCGTGAAAGCGGAAAGAAAACGTTTTCTAGTTCTATTGTGGCGGCATTCAGTGGATGGATCACCTCTTCAAAGGACCCGAAAAAAGCAGTCCGTCTAGGAGACGATACGCCTGTTGATCAGATGGTGCTCGATGACCTTGTTCATTTCATGCGCCGAGTAAGTGTAATTTCGTCTGGTTACTGTCTTTGAACAAATGGAATTCAAGTTATTGCGCGGTGCAGGAATGCGTCGCACTCAAATGGCAAAAAGGAGATGTGTTGATAATTGACAACACAATAACGATGCACAGCAGAAACCGATACTCATCTCCGCGACGAGTTCTCAAAGCATTGGCGCGCCACCCGTTACCGCAACCATTGCAAGTTTGTTCTCCAAGTGAAGGAAATGGAGGTAAATCTCCATGTGTCATGTTGAACAATGGGCGGAAAATGCCGCTAGTAGGACTCGGTTTGTGGAAGCAACCTGGAGCGGAAATGGCGGACCTAGTTTACAACGCTATTAAGAATGGATATCGCCATTTTGATAGCGCTGCTGACTATGGAATAGAAGAAGACTTAGGCCGTGGTATAAAGCGCGCTCTTGAAGAGGGTCTTGTTAAACGTGAGGATCTATGGATCACGTC
The DNA here is from genome assembly GCA_001687465.1 of Halocafeteria seosinensis. NCBI lineage: Eukaryota > Bigyra > Bicosoecida > Halocafeteria > Halocafeteria seosinensis. The sequence goes on from LVLI01000350.1 coordinate 53,794, forward strand.
AAAGTTGTGGAACACGTTTCATGCCAAAGAACATGTGCGAGAAGCGTGCTTGAAGTCTCTGAGGGATGTTGGAATTGACTACTTCGACGCGTACTTAATCCATTTCCCAATCGCACTACGCTACGTGCCTATTGAAAAACGATACCCGCCGGGATGGTTCTACGACCCAGACTCTGAAAACCCGAAGATAGAAATCACTCATATTTCCATTAGTGAAACTTGGAAAGGAATGGAGCAGTTGTATTTCGAAGGGTTGACAAAGACGATTGGTGTATCCAATTTCAATGTGCAGTTGATCCGGGAATTAATGTCGAACTGCGACGTCAAGCCTGCGCTGAATCAAGTCGAACTTCACCCATATCTTAGCCAAAACAATCTGGTCCGTTATTGCAGAGAACAGAGTATTATGGTGACAGCGTATTCGCCGTTAGGCGCAGGGTCGTATACTAGCATGGGACAGGCTGATGCCTCGGAGTCAGTGTTATTGGACGAAAAGGTTAAGTCCATCGCCTCCAAGTACTCAAAGAGTGCGGCCCAAGTGGTCTTGAAATGGGCTGTGCAGCGCGGGACCTCTGTGATCCCGAAGTCTTCCCGAACGGAACGGTTGAACGAGAATATTGATCTCTTTGACTTTGAACTGACAGATGACGAAATGGCTACGATGGCTTCTCTAAACAAAAACCGACGATTTCTTGATCCGGCAGCTTTCTTGGAACAGGTGTTCAACACGTATTGCCCCTTGTTTGACTAAAGCATAGCCCAGCTGATGTGATGATGAAATAACATTGTAGATGCAACTTCGCGAGTACTAGTATCTAGAAATTTGAATGCATTCTTCAATCCTTGTCTGTCGTAGGCGATTACCGACAACCTAGGTAACAGTTGGCAGTCATTTGACTTCCTAGAGCCCAACCGGAATAATCGACACTAATCTTGTTCCGGCTTTTTATGCGTCGTTTCCCCGGGGGAGTGCCCACCGATCGAGCATATCGACGGACAAACTAAGTTTTGTGCACGTACACTCTGCGTTCTTCACGTGGCGGCGATACTTTGAGTCTTACCAGTAGTTTATATTGAAAAGTTGTATCAGAAATGTGTGGTGAGAATTCTGCTAGCGAAAAATATAAGATTTCGCAATTTGTCCGCTAGTCGTGTACGGTGATTGTCTGGGGTTCCACAGAGGCAGTTCATTCCAACCCTCGAGACAGACTAACAATTCCTTTCCTAGTTTGTGAAGATCGACTTGGAACAATACCGGTGCGGGTGCGGTATCCGGGTGACGACCGTGCCATGGGCCGGGACAGACCCCGCCCCCTCCACAGATTTTATGCACCATTGTTTACGTCCCATAGTTGATATAGATACATAACATTGATACTCACGGGACAATTTTTTATTCTATTTTCAATTTTCCGGGTGGAGAGACGGCAGGATGATGTCTAACAATACGTTCTACCACGGGTACGCCTCGGCCCCACCCCGATGCGTCGTGGATTTTTCACAGCTTCCAATGGACGCTCTAGTGCGCTACGCCACGCGTTTTGGGATCGCTTTGCCCCCAGACTCGACGCGCAAGGATCTGGTCGAAGCCGTCACGCGACACTATGACGTCCGCCTGGACGTGGGAGATGAAGAGGAAGTGTTAGCGCGATTCGTGGATTCTGTACGGAAAGCTGGCTTACGAGATCATCCCAATCAGTTCGATTATAACCATTACCCAGGCGAATCAACGCATCCGATGGTCGGGCGAGACTATGAGATGATGCAGCAGCAACACCAGCAACAGCAGCAGCAACAGCAATTTCAAGCGGCCCATCTCCGACCGGGAATGCAACCGGCGGCATTTATGGACCAACAGCAACAAATGTATAGTGACCCCATGATGATGCAAGGATACCCGGCCTTTGGAGTGCCCATGGATCAATACGGAGGTGCATTTTTCGGACCGCCAAGAGGGGATTTCGATGATGGGCAAGACAGTTATAATGGTGGCCGCCGCAGCAATGGGGGAGGCCGCCAAAGACAACGACGACCGAAGCAGAACAAAACTGGTGGAGTTCAGTCTCCTAACTCCAGGGTACGTTGTGTCAACGATGTAATGCTTAAGACATTGATATGCGAATGTGACATTTTATTCTCTTTTTGACCGGAGTTGCAGGACGATGATATGCAACCATACGTTGTCCCCGAGGATGAAAAATTTATAGCATGCGATCATTCTCATTGTGAGAAAGAATGGTAAGCTTTCTATATTGAATCACTTACGTTTCAATATTGGATCAAAATGATTCTCGGTTATATGTTGCGTATTGCAGGTATCCGCTTTCTGAGGTTGGCCTAACCAGCGATACAATTCCTGAAGGGGAATGGTATTGTCCCCAGTGTCGGGCTCATCCTGATGATTATTCAACTCCCGCAGAAGTTCCAAGGAGTAAGTTACAGGGATTTTGATGCTTTTCAATGAAATGCCAGTCGTAGGACTCTTGGTTTGGTCTATTTCACTTCGTTAGACACAGACCGGTTCGGACGACAAAACCGTAACGGGGGTGCCTCTGCTGCCATGGCAGCTGCCAACAGCCGCAAGCGACGACGATAAACTGGCTGGAGGATCAACGGGAAGACAATTTCTGAGATTGTTGCGCTAAGGCGAATGTATTGGCTGCTTTTTGGCAACATATTAGTATATCCATACCGATCCATTTGTAACAGAATACACAGGGTACTTTTTCGACCACGTTGCATAGGTAATGATGGAGTAGTGGATTGCTAAAGATGTACATTGTTCTGGAGCAGACATGATGGAAACTCGCAACAAGCCAGACACCTGTGACGTACAAAGGAACACGAAAAACGTAATTTCAGAAGCTTGCGTTATGGGCAACGACCAAAACGGAGGTGTAGTCTAAGCGTAGTACCATAGCTGGAGAGCAGAACCTCCAGTATGGGTCGCAAATGGCTAGACCATCTCTTTTCCAAAGTAAAAAAAGAGGGTATACTCGCTTTGGCGCACTTATAAAGTGAGGAATAGTATGGCAATTTTACTAACCACACATGCCGAGGTGCGCGTACCCACAAAAAACTAAGCAGGACTCAGTCTCATTATATCAGTTTTACAACCCCCATAAAACACATTGTGCTTTTGTCGGGGTAGAAAGTAATCGTCCTTGCCCTAATTTCCCTCTCGAGCTATATGAATTGGTGATGGGACTGGAAACTTACCTTTTCATGCGCTCGGAAAAATCCAATCTTGCTAGGTAAGGAGCAATGGCAGTCTGCAATAAATTCGACAAACTAAGAGGTTTTGCACCAGTTTCTTGTCACTTTTTTGAACAATCGACTTATTCATGATAAGGAACACAAGTCGATGAAAAGGAAAGCCAATTTTTTTGGGCACCGAAACGATTTGTAAAACTGATGTCTTGAAGCTCTTCCTCACAAACAATCCAGGAAGAGCCAGAGCATCCGTCGGAGCCGGAGACCTGAGGAAAAAAAACACACGGCACCCACCCTTTCCTTCTTTCTCTTGTGCGGTCTGTACCCAACAAACGGTGGCTCTTTTGACTCAGACAGCCGCGTTTGTATTGGAACGCCGCGAGGTTTATTCCATGGCTACAACTGGCTACTGGTGGGTTCACCGGCTTTTGTATACCGGACCAGTACTACAGAAGTAGCGGAATCTCTTTTCGTGTCAATCATCGTCAAAGAACCTTATCGAACACATAAAAAGGCGTCTATATCGCCACTTACGTTGTATAATGCCACTAAAATAGCCAGGTGACTGACACTCAGTCTGGTGGACAAAAGCGCCCCTTTCACTGCCTGTAAAGCATTCATACATTGAATATAAGTGAATAATAGCTCGAGAAATGTGTCTGGATCTCAGCTCCGTCTCCACATGGGCAAGGCGCTAGCCTTATGTGGAGCAGATTCCTATATTTTCCTAGACGAAGTATGCTATCCCGCGGCAATGTTGGCAGTGGTTTGTATACAGCCATGGGGTTAAAAAGACTGTCCACCGTGGCAGAAAAGCGCGGTATTCTGGTGCAATACAAATGGTGCAATCACTTACGTTTGAGCATAGAACAAGGGCGTGACAAACATAGCGAATGAATGGAACCAGATAAACTCCTCTTTCAGTCCCCTTTGGGAAATCACAAAAATGGTCAGGGTGTCCTCCATAAGGGATTCCAGAGGGGGAGCTGAGACAATGGATGCAACCAGGCAAAGATGACGAAAAGATTGTCCGGTCACAATCAGCACCGAAGCCATATTGTTCCATATCGCGTTATACCGAGTGTTTCGGCAACTTCCCGTCGTCTTTTTCCCTCTTTGATTGCGCGTCTTCGCGAGTAGTACCCGTAGACAAGATGCAGGTGCTCCAACATATGCCGAAATCGGCTGCATATGCAGCCGGAAAGGGCACGACGCAGGGACTCTTCCGTGGAAGAGCTCATTTATCAAGGCATATTCGAGCTGTGAGCACAGGGACCGTCTCACAGAACGCTCAAAACGTACGTGCATTTTTTTTTACCCGTGCCCACTGGCGGGCTCCTCTTGCGTGGTTAAGCTAGCAATGGCCCCGTTCTGACGCATTGAACTGCAGTACATTGATCTGGAGAGGCAATACGGTGCTTATAATTATGCTCCTCTTCCCGTGGTCCTCAGTAGAGGTCAAGGTAAGCAGTTGTGTGAACACATCGCTATGGTTGAGCTTGTGCATGTCATGAGGGTAGGATATAATGCGTGACTCTGGGTGTTTTCAGGCGTCCATGTATGGGATGTGGATGGAAAACAGTATTACGACTACCTGAGTGCATATTCGGCTGTCAATCAGGTATGAATGTTTGCCTTAATTGCGCCGATCGAATTAGACTCTATGATTCATTGCTCATCCGTCACAGGGACACTGCCATCCCAGACTCGTCGAGAAGCTACACGAGCAAGCACAGAAACTGACTTTAACCTCCCGAGCGTTTTACAATGATTGCCTCGGTCCATATGAAGAATACATAACCAAAATGTTTGGATTTGATAGAGTGCTTCCCATGAATAGTGGAGTAGAAGCGTGCGAAACAGCACTGAAACTTGCAAGGAGATGGGCTTACGACAGGAAGCGCGTACCAGAAAATAAAGCTCGAACGATTTTTGCTACAGGAAACTTCTGGGGAAGAAGTATTGCAGCTGTGAGTGCAAGTACCGATCCGGACAGCTTTACAGGTTTTGGCCCCCTCCTACCAGGAATGGACTTGGTACCGTACAATGATCTGAATAGCTTGGAAGACGCTTTCAAAAAGGATCCGCACATTGCGGCGTTTATGGTTGAGCCGATACAAGGTGAAGCTGGAGTGGTAGTGCCTGATGATGGCTACCTCGAAGGCGTCAGAAAGTTGTGCGACAAATATAATGTGCTGTTTATCGCCGATGAAGTTCAAACAGGGTTAGCTCGCACTGGCAAGCGTTTGGCTTGCGACTGGGAAGAGGTTCAGCCAGACCTTTTGGTGCTTGGAAAGGCCCTTAGTGGGGGAGTTTTCCCAGTTTCAGCAGTTTTAGCAAACGATGCCGTGATGCTCAATATAAAACCAGGACAGCATGGAAGCACTTATGGTGGCAATCCTCTGGCTTGCGCAGTTGCAACTGAGGCATTGCAGATCATTGAGGACGAGAACTTGTGCGAGCGAAGCGACCAATTGGGACAAGTATTGAGGAAGTCCCTTAGCGAACTTGTTACCGGAGACAATGTACAAAAAGATGAAGCTGGCTTCAGGTATACAGGTGGTAGTGGTATTGTTACGGATGTTCGGGGCAAAGGGCTCTTGAACGCTGTAGTAATACAACCGCAATATCGGAAAGAGGGGGCAACCATTGGTGATCCGTCGTCTGACAAAATCACCGCTTGGGATGTGTGCATAGAGCTAAAGGAAGAAGGATTGTTAGCTAAACCTACTCAGGGGAACATTATACGCTTTGCTCCCCCACTTGTTATCAACGAAGAACAGCTAGAGGACAGCGCAGCAATAGTAAAGAGAGCTATTCGTAAAGTAGAAGAGCAAGGAAGTGGCCCAGCCGAGCTGTAAAGTGTATGTCTGTTACTTGAGGTATCCATTCCCTTATGTGTATTGTATCACATGTATTTGTGTTCCATTACACTTTGTCGTCATGAAAGTCCCATCTGTGTAACAAGTCACAGTGATTGCCAGTGAAGAATATACACCAAAATAACCTCGCTATTGACAGCGTCGTACCTAGTCTTCCGTGGATCAGCTGGGGCACTCCTCATATACAGCGAATGATCAGACGGCAGCTCTTTCTTCTTAGCCGAAGATAGCATGCTTACAATGGAGAGTAGCTGCATCGCCATATGACATGCATGACTACGTGGAGAAGTTCCAGGAGATCTAGTAAGACAAATCTGAGACAACGTACCACTGAGGCTACTTTCAATGCTGGTGACCAGTCATCATACAAAATACTGAGACATATATGACCATTCTGGTATACATGTGGGTGTACCGGTGGTTTCCCCAGAAATACAACCAGCGGTGGTTCCATGGGATATGTGCTTGGAAATCTGCATTCACAACATGGGTTAACAAAAAAACTTTGGTATCAATGTCATACTTGGTATCCCTCCATACATACTCTACTTTTAACCGGAACTCTTCGCCTTCATATACGGTTCCCGGGGCTCCTCTAATCGAGCAATACCAGAAAAATGCGTTGGATTCGGCCGGCTGTATCTGTATACCATCTATGGGGTTATTCTGTATATCACGCAATTCACGCATGATTCGTCCACTCGCCATTCCTCCTGCTCGGCTCATTGTCCGTTTCTTCCCCGTTCCTCCTGTTCAATGAAGCTCTTCTTCGGTGGCTGAATATTGGCAGGGACCCAGAGTCGACCTGCTGTCCCTGTATAAGCCCCAACAAGAAAAAATAAACCTGGGATGCAGCACCAACCTCTCCAGCTTCAACTAAAAACGAAGTCTTTTGGCATACTCAACAGGAACCACGGAAACGTTGAGTTTACGCCACAGGGGACAAGAATCAATTTCTCACCTACATTACCTATGTCTGAACCATGTGTCCAAAAGGGGTACTGCTGCCTTAGGAATAAATAAAGACAGTCGTGTTCGCAGGTTGAAGTTGGGATCTGTGAAGCTCAGAAGCTACCTTAGCGCTGGCTACCTTCGACACTGTTGCGAAGTGCCCCAGGGTAGGGAAGCGTGAGGTTGCACGATGCATACCACAGCTCAGTGTGTATTTCTAGCTCATCGCAGCTACAAATCATGACGATGAAATGATTTGAGAGACCGCTGTGGTTATTTTTTCATAAGACCGTCCAAAGCATCACCGGCGCCAAGTTTGCCGACATTCGACTGTTGCGGCTTCCAGTTCCTTAAATTTGCCGCAACTGTGGAGATATCCGGTCGCTTTTTATGATCTTGTTGCCAGCAGTCCTTCATCAACTGTAATATCATATCTGGACATTTGATTATCCTAGTGTCAGGTCGTTCACCCTTTGATACGTTGTCTCTGATATCCGCAGGTCGCCAGCCACTAAACGGAATACGACACGACCACATCTCCCAGAGTAGTATACCAAAGCTGTAAACGTCAACGGCTTTTGAAAACGGACGATCTGTTAATAGCTCTGGTGCCATGTAGTTTGGAGTACCGGCAGTCGTATTGCGAGTGGCAACCAGTCCAAAGTCACATAATTTTAACTGCAGTGGTTAGACATGCAATGGATCACGTCATAACTGGTAGATTTAGACGACGATATACTCACTCTTAGGTCGTTTGTAACCAATAAATTGTGGCTCTTTATGTCCCGGTGAATTAGCGGAGGGGACAAACCATGTAAATACTCAATGGCGCTCGCAACGTCGGTCTGCGCGAAAAATGCTCTTAAAACTATACTCGCTTCAGGGAATAGGATATTGACTTACTGCCATTTGAACAAGTGTTCTATCGTCCAATGTAAGTTTTTTCTGTTCGCCAGAAGGCTCATGCAAGAGGGAAAACAAGGATCCGTACTTGCAGAGCTCCATAAGGAAAAACATGTGTGGAGGTGTGGTGGAGGCTCCTTTAAACTCTACAATGGCCGGATGGGAAAGTTGCCTGCCAACAATAAGTTAGAAAGAAAAGCCAAAAGTTAAAAGTAAAAGATCATCCCCGGTTCGAGGAGATAAGGCCTACCTCATTACATGAAGCTCGTCCATGAACTCTTGTTTAAGTTTTTCATCGACCTTGGGGTCGAACTGCGGTCATTCACGGTGAAGTCCAAAACAGCATGAACCTGCTCCCAAGTATTACGTACCAATGACTTGATAGCAACAGATTTCCCCTTCCATGTGCCTTTGTACACTAGCGCAAACCCACCTCCTCCGATTCGTGGACCAAACTTCACTTCGTCGGGACTCACGTCGTTCCATAAGGCTCGCTCCTCGACCTTCTTATTCCCGTCTCCCATTAGCGTTTCAAACGAAACTGGAAGAGCATCAGTTTCTTTCTGCGTCCTTGTGTTCTGCCTTTCCTGGGAATTGGAGTGCCTCTCGTTCCGATCCGAGTCATCACGTAAATGAGCCTGTTCCAAAGACTTGGCCACTGCTGTTGCGCTGGCTGCTTCCCCTACTCCCGAAGTGTTAGCAGTGCGGACAGACGCTCCATGAGCTTCTCCACCTCTCTGGTCACTATTGGCACCTTCTGGGCTCTTTTGTTCGGACGCCTTTGGACTGCTGGAAACTTGTTCATCCTCGTCATGCTCGAAATCATCCTCATAATCCTCCTCTTCTTCATCCGAGTGTTCCAATTTTCGCTCTTCAGAAGACATTTTATTCCAACCCAACGCAGTCAGACAACGACCTCCTCTTATCTACTGTATGTAGCATATTTACAATCCTATTTATGTCAACAATTTATGAGAATGAGCTGTTATAGACCATTTAGGGCGCCAAGTTCACAAAGCTTTGTGAAGTCGCGCGCGTAATTCAGCAGGCATTCGTTTGCGATGATATTATGCGTACAGGTATGGTCATAAAGCGTGAACAAAGTAGTTTCATGTTCATTACTTTACTTAGCGGGGGTGCATCGTGTTTTCGCTGTGCAAACACAAAAAAGTTGTATTATGAGCTTGATCATAACCCCAGTTGCAAGTGTCACAGCTACGGTTTGTGAGATAACCTTGTCCTGCTGGATTTATGGGCAAAGCAAAGGCCATTAAAACTTTTGAGGGATAGTGGTTAAATACGGATCAGTCGTTCCGTGGAGGAAATGGATTCGACGCAGTGGCTGCAGTTCACACGTTGTCATCATCGAAAAGCCATCTGGTTCTGCGGGGATCCCGCGGACCTCTTCTTATATAGGAATCATGTCCTTCAGGGAGTTCTTTCTTGCTCACTGACGACATCATGCTTAATATAGAAAGAAGCTGCAAGGCAATGGACAACGAAGTGCATACGCCAGGTTGATTTCGTTGGCCACAATGGTAGTCTGTTCTTACGAGAGACGAGACCCGGAGAGCGGGTGACCACTCGTCGTACAGAATACTCAAGCAGATCTGTAGTGGAAGGTGAAAATTGGGTGAAAGCACCAGGTTATGCACCAGATGGCCACACGTACATGCCCGTTTTGATATATGTGCGGATGGACTGGGGGTTTGCCTTCGAATACCACGAGCTGCAAATAAGATGATTTTGTTGCGGTAAGGTAATCGATATTATTCCACATCTCAGTCTAAAATACTTACAGGTGGATTCATTGGATAGCCTTCCTCGAACCTGTCACCGTGACCAGAACGTAGGCCACATTAGTGTAATTTCGTCATCGCTGAAGTACGAACGGGTTGCAGGCACTTACTCAACACGAAGTTCAAATTCTTCCCCCTCATATATAGAATGTGGCGCCCCTTTCATCGTACATTTCCAGACCATTGGTACTTCCGAATTTGAAGGAGCCTTGGGATGAGGAGCGATCACGTTGATCCCTTCAATAGGCTCCTTCTGGAAATCTCTAAGCTCCTTCGAAATGCGTTTGGCTGACGCTGACGCTGCTGCATTCATTTTAATGCTTCTTCCAGACTGAGGCACTGTATGTAACTGTTCTGTTGGCAATCTTGAATATCCCAAGAATTTTTTCTCGCACACCCAAGCTTCAGCCGTATCAAGTGTAGAGTGCCTGTCGGTACACACTCCTCAAAACGCGATGGATGCTACGTATACTATGGCTTTACCTATTCATTCGAAAACTTCTTTGCTCCAATGGTCCCTATAACCAATCCATACTGACGGAAAATGTTGGTTATTATCCAGTTTCCAGCTGCACTGCTTCACAAAACGTGAACGCACACACTTCAAGTAACATGTGTACATTCAGACTCAGTATCGCTCAATACGCTTCAGACTTTGTTGTAATGAGCAAAGACGATCGTCTACAGGATGATGGTTTGGTCCAAAGGCTATGAAATGAAGTGGATTACCCATATATATATATATATATATATGGTAGGGAATCGGCTACAGCTCCGCCATCGAGATCCCAAATTGTCTGATTTACATAGGCTGTCTACGCTGTATCGTCCTCGAATTCCCATGTCGTATTAGCCGGGTTCCGTGGAGCAGTCAGCATGTACAACAAATGGCCTTCAGGAAGTTCCTTTTTCGTAGCCGATGACAGCATGCTTTGCAACGACAATAGCTGGGGTGCACATTACCATTGTGAGATGACGAGAGAGACGAGTACAGTAGTGTATGGTCTTAGTTCTTACCACGGAAGAGACGCGGAGTGCTGGAGACCAGTCTTCAGCCAATATTGAAAGACATATATGGCCRTTCTGATAGATGTGCGGGTGAACAGGCGGGTTTCCTTCGAATACGACAATCTGCAACATGATTGCAACCATGTGACTCTCGAGCTGCATATGCTGATGGTGATTTAAGTATCTCACTGGGGCAACCATTGGATAATCTTGAGGAAATCTGAAAGGAATTTACGAAGAAGAATTCTTCCCGTGGCAGGAATTCAAGGGTGCATGACACACTGCACTTACTCGATTTTCACATCAAACCTTTCTCCTTCATAAAGTGTCTCTTTTGCTCCATGCAGAGTGCATTTGATGACTGTAGGAGCCAGGGAATCGAATTTTGCTGTAAGAGGTTTCATATGAATTCCTTCAATTTCTTCAGTTTTCATGTCCTCCAACTCGCGGAGAATTCTTCTAGCCGTGATGGGGCTCAATGCGTTGGCATGGCTCCCCTGTCGATGACTGAAACTCATCTTATGCTGGTGATTCTGCTTCTATTTGTGCTGTGCGCGAGCTATGCTCGTGTGGTTTGCGCTGTTGTGCACAACCCTGTCAATGGATGAATTCTTAATTTCCTTAACGAGAATTCCAGTATTTTAGTAAACTCTACTTGTGGATCTTCCTCTTCGTAGACTACGTAAACTACACACTATCAATAAACCATACATAAGTAAACTCTTATGCGCTGGCGGAGAAACGAGCGTGCCTCAGTGCAGGATCAATACAGGTACTTGTGCTTCTAGTGCCTTTGGATTGGCCGAAAAAAATGAGAATTCAGAATGCTGCACCACTTCTCCTGATTTAGGAATGTTGTCTTAATTGTTCTATGTTCGGAAGGTAAACGTCAATTGCTGCATGAGTGCTTGTCGGGGCCAGGAATGGGTTCACATTAACTAGTTAAACTCTCAGTTTCAAAGGAATTTAAAACGACTGAATAGACCGTGCTAAAACAGTGGGAACCGAAAGAATTTTTTGAGCACTTCCGGATCAAAATTGCGATGTGTGAATATTATAGATCAAGAGTTAAACAGTAGTGCTTACAACCAAGTATCTATTGCGTTCCGCCGCCTTGTTCTTCTCCAGCTTGCATTTTTTGCTGAAGTATCTGTTTGACTTGCTCAAGTTGATTCTGTTTCTGCCGAATATGATCCTGAAGTCTCTGTGTCTGTTTACTAAGATATTGCGATTTATTCGAGAGCAACTCCTTGGCAGCTTCGGTAGTCTTGGAGGCGTAATAACCGGTCCCTATATCCACGAGAACCCTGTCTGTACGATCAATTTGTCCCGGGACATACATGGATCCAGTTAATGGAACTAGAATTTCGTCACCTGTAAAATAAGAGAAGCGAAAGAAGAAACACCATGCACATAAGTACCTCTGTAAAACTTCTTTGCAGCATGGGACATATCAATACCTTGCTGTCTCTCTGAGAAGAGATGTGTAGCCTGTTTTGAGTTCATGAAGCGATTTTGGGCCATTTTCAGGCTTCTGAAGTTCTCTGAAAGTGAATTAACATCCTGCATGATACAACAATCGGTGGAAAGTGATGAGACTATCAATATATAGGGCATAAATGGCAGCTTGATATCAGACTTCTCAGACTCAAATGAAGGCCGGAAGTGATCCCTTGTGTTTCCCTTCTTTATGAGGCATGTTGAGTGCCACAAACGCGGTATAGGAATGCAGCATACCTTCTGTAGCTGTTGATACACATTCTGAAGCTGCTGTAGGGACAACTGGGAGGGATCAATCATGTTATCTGTGGCCGTGCTGCTGGCAGCAGCTTCGGCCGTGGCTTCTCCTGTGGCTGAAGACATTGTTTTCCACCCTCAGTCACTCGACTAACTAAATATATCCGAATATAATATGCATGCACACATCCACAAATCATGAACGGAGGACTTAAATGGCATCGTCTTTTTTTTTGAAATTCGAAAAGAGGGAACAAACATTTCGTTGGGTTGTTCGAAGGCACGTTTTATTCCACTACATACACGAAGTGCACAATATGATTGACGGTACTTTCATACACGAGGGTGTCGTTATAGAGTACTGTATGGGGAAAGCGTCAACATTATGATGAGTTCAGCTCGAAACAAGCTTCAAAAGCTTACGTCGAATACACTTCACGACGCCGCGAATTGCTTAATTCCAAGTTTCCATGGATCTCTACATAAAGGACAACACGGTACGTGTATCTTCGGTGCTAATGGCTAATTGCGATATTAAGAGACCGTTTTCGCTTCTGCAGGCAAAATAGCCGTGGTGGGAGGAAGCTTCGAGTACACTGGAGCCCCGTATTATAGTGCTGTTTCGGCTTTACGAACAGGCGCAGATTTAAGTTTTGTCATTTGTACAGAGGATGCCGCCACGCCCATAAAATCATACGATCCAGAACTGATAGTTCTTCCCCTGCTCAGGAAAACTGAACCCGACCCAGCCGATTCAGGCTCAACAACGGAGTCTAGCACGGAGCATTTGATCCCTTGGATTAGACGTATGGACGCGGTAGTTATCGGGCCTGGTCTAGGAAGAGATCAGCAGACGCTTGAACTTATACATAACCTCATAAAGGATCTACAAGGGCTCGTAAGACAGTTTTGCTCAGCTTTCGGTTTCGGTTAGCTTAATCAACATTCGGGGAGGAGTGTGTATGCAGGATATTCCGATGGTCATAGATGCAGATGGCCTCTACTTGATAAGCTTGCATCCCACGTTACTCAAGACAGCGAAAGCAGTGTTAACTCCGAATAGAGTCGAACTGGCTCGATTATTTAAATCCGTCGATATTGAAGATAACCAAGATACTTCACTGGAGAACCATCAGCATAACCTCTCCCAGCTGTCTAGCGCATACGGAGGCGCGACAGTGTTGCAGAAAAGTGAAATTGATACCATAGCCTCCACAAACCACTCTGCGAGGGTACTGATCGACGGATCTCCGCGGCGGTGTGGAGGGCAGGGGGACATTCTCTCGGGGATTATCGCCTCCTTCCTTGGTTGGGCCAATAGAGCTAATGCAAGGGAGATGGAACAGAATGTGATGGCAGCTGCATGGGCTGGATCGGCAATAACGCGCATGGCAGCTCGGTTTGCATTTGCGGAACGCAAACGATCAACTACAACCCCCGATATGCTTTCTCAGATTGGAAAAGCATTTGAGAGCGTATTTCCCACGTCTCTGGGCTACAGCAAAGAAGCGATCGAGTTATTCTCAGAACCAACTCTAGCTTGGCTTAGCGAGGACCCTGAATCTGATGGCGCGACTCAGTTTTAGTCTAAATCCGTCTCCGTTTTTTCTTCTCGTGTTTTCCTAATTTGGATTGGGTTTTCAGATGTTTTCTGATGGCCTTTTGCTGTTTGGCAAGACTGGTCTTCAATTTGGATTGTACTGATTGACTCTTTCGAATCATCATGTAATTCTTCATCCTTGAATTCTCACGATTTGTCAGACCGCCTTTTCGTTCCTTCGGCTTCCACTTTTGTTGTTTCTCCTTTTCTCGTTCGGCAGCGTTGGCCTTTGCAGCTCGTCTCTTCAACAGGGATTCAGCCTCTAGTGAATCCGGATCTACAACTTCAATAGGATTAGAAAACGTTGCTCCAGGAACCTTTCGCTCTGCGTCGCTGTCACTATCCTCGTCCTCTTGTTCTGTCGTTGCGGCTTCATCAGCAAGCGGTTTACCTGCGGCGCTCAAAGTAGATGCCTTCGCCAGCGATTGCTCTCTGGATGTGGACACTTTGCGACGTTTGCTTTTCTTCTTCGGTTTTTCTGCTGCTGTAGCGGATTCTCGAGCTTTTTGCAAGGTGCTGAAATCTTCGTCGGTGAGCAGCTGGTTCGCCTCTACTCTGCTTCGCTTACGATTGTCGCGGCTGCTTTTTGAAACAGAATTTGTATCCTCGGAGTTGATTACACCCGCCTCGTCCGCCTCAGACTCTCCTGTCTCTTGTTGTTCGGCGTCACTCACAGAGTCATCTGCAACGTTTTCTCCTTCAGAATCTTCGTCTTCGCTGTCTTCCTCTTCGCTATCGTCGCCACGCTCGGATCCAGTCCCTTCATTTTCTTCATCCATTTCATCCTCTGAGCTCTCGTCTCCCTCCGCAAGCACTTCTGTTCCAGCGATACCACCAGCTACAGCCCCAGCTCCGTACGAGATAGGACGAGCGGAAGGGTCATGGTCTCGGCCTCTATCTTTCCTGTGTAACAGAGTCGGGTGGTTTTCCCGGACGAAGTTAAGGAGTGACCGTGCAGCCATCACAACTCCTTTGCTGGTTTTATGTCTTTTATATCCGACAAGATCTCGAACAAGGTCCTCGATATAATCTTCTTCCAATATTGATGGAGTCTTCGTCATTACGGCCCTAATCACATTTATCCCCACTTGAATCACTTCGTCCGGACAGCGATCGGACACGAAGTTGTCAGCAATTGAACGGATTATCGGTATCAGTTCCGAAGGGGGTACCAAATCATGACATCCTTGCACCAGATACGCCATTACCTCGGTGACATGTTCCTGATGGGCCGTTAAGTACCGTTGCAGGAACGAATACAGATTCAATACGATTAGCCGATGTTGTCCCACAAGCAGCGATACTAAGTTTAGTTGCAACAGTCTCACCTCAAATTTGTGAACGGATTTACGCACCTCGTTGAGCATTTTCTCTGCCAAGGTTTGGGGATCATGAATCAACTGAATAGCAGGAAAGGCAGCTACTGTTACTTTCTTGTCTGTTCCCCGTTGCCTCATCTTTTCAATGATGCGCTGAGCTTGGCGCTTGCGTTTCCTTGTGCGTTTCGAGTGAGTTTGCATTTTCTGAAGCTCCTTCTTCGTCATATTTTTTGGGTTAGAAGCATCGCTTTTCCTCTTATCTTCGTCTTCTTCATCGCTCTCTTCTCCTTCATCACTTGAATCATATACTCCCAGGAAGAACTTTATCGCAGGAACCACAAGCCTTGTATACGAGCTTAGACAAGCTTTTGCTACAGCATTGACAGTTCTCGAGTCAGTCCATATCTTCCGTCGGTATACTTCTATTAGAACATCCAGACTTCGACGTGCAGCCGTAACATTTTCATCGGTAATCATCGTGTACATGTACGATTGAAGCTGTCTGTTCACGTGGTCTACTGTTTGACCTTGGGGAATCAATACACTGGCTGTTTTACTGTTTCCGAAACCTTTCGCTTTCTTATTTTTTTGGGCTCGTCGAGTTCCCGTAGAATAGTTCATGTTCTTAACATCTGATACAATGTGGGAATATACCAGCTCTCTTAGCAGCTTGTCTTGTATTCGAAATAACTGCAGGTAGAGACAGACGTTTTTGTTCGGTTTGCTCATGATAGCCCTCTTGAAACTTCTTTCCAGAGAACATACCTTAAAAAACAATTTTAGCAGGGGAATCGGCTCTATGAAACCACGGTTGCGCATTATCATTAAACATTGTACAATCGTCTTCCGGGTGTCTCCCTCCAGAATCGAGCCATGCTCTTCAATTAAATCCATTAGTTCCTTGGGAAAATCGCGCAGTCTCTGCAAGTTAAAACAGAGAGAAAATACAACATCGCTAACTTGTCTAAGCTAATAGCATCGTTGGAAATGTAATGACGTACTTCCGGATAACATGGTGTCACATGACTGAGGAAGTTCACGAGGTCCTTAAACGACTGCGAGTCCTTGGATGGATGAAGCTTGAATATCTCCAGTTCCGCGCGATAATTTTGGTACTGCACACGTAAGAGAACGCCAGAAGCAGTCATTACACGTAGTGAATGCATTAAATAAGCCAAATGAAGCTCTTGTGAACTTGAAGTTTACCTGTAGCTCAAACTCTTCCGTGTATGCATCTGGGTCCCTTTTGATGAGATTCTGCAACCACAGTAATGAAGACAACACGTCAATGAACCTACGTTCCTACTGATTGCGCGATGTGGAACCTTACTTGGAGCTGAGGAAGCTTTTCTAGGAGACTGGCTGAGTGGTCGGCTGCGCTGCCGTCTGTGTTTGTTTGACTGCTTGCCATTTTCGGTGAGAGTGAATGCTGCTGTCCTTACACCAAACTATTGAAAAAATAATAGAATATGCAGTTTCGTGTATTGCAACAACAACAACAACCTGACTTGCTATACCAATGGTACCCGAGTAGTCTACTCGTCTCTTCGGGTCCCGCGGCCCTGCGAACCCCCGGATCGAAAATCAAGGAAATGTGAACTAGGTCTATCGAGGATCTGCACCTTTCATATTCGTCGTGTGGAGTCAAATTTTTATGTTGCATCCAAAAGCACCGGTAGCTGACCGTTTTCTTCTGTTCTTGCGAAGAAATTGCACTCCCCGGGTCTGTCTACCTTCCGCTCAGCATTCTTGATGTGGCCATCCTTGATTTACAGTAAAATGTCAAGTCTTCTAAATTTGTCTCAGGCGACAATAAAGCACAGAATCATCTGTAGCAAATTCGAGTATCTTTCTCTTACTGTTTTCCTGAAGGTCCCTTGTTAAAACTACCATCTCCTGGTACACTTTCATACAGTATGAATGAATCATACATGTCTTCGGGGGGGAAGTTTAGAGTACGCTATTCAACTCATCGTGCTCTCCCTTCGTACTTTGGATAGCGCTTCAAGCACTGAAGTCCTGAGTGGGCAGCTTCCTCACCTCACATCATCCTCAACTATCGCTACACTAGCAAATCTTTGGTTACCATTGATTGTTAACCCACCGGGAGCAAACAAGTGCACTGCAAAACGCCTTTCACAACCATCCGCTTTTACGGCGTCATTCATTATGCGTATAACGATATGACGTTCCCTTCTTAAGGGAGTAAAGTGAAGGACGCCTGCCCGCTGTTCATAATGGCCGCAGTCACTAGGCTCTCGGTCTTCGATTGGCAGTGCCAAGCAGTAATCAAATTTTTCCTGACTGACTCCTTGAGCTGTTATGTCTCTAGTTGCATAGGAGACATGCAAAACCTCCGTGATATCTTCGTGCACATATACGGGAAGAACAAATATGCCAGTGGTTATGTTTTCTTGTACCCGATAGTTGCTATAAGTGAGGCCGAGAGCGCCGCTGGGATACTCCTGGAAATGAATGTTATAATAAGGGTTTGAGACGTATTCATGAGAGTGGTTTGGTGCGTTCATGTCCAAGATAGGCGAAAGGACATTCGTATTCATGAATGTCACTTCTCCCGAATCTCTCCAACCGGAGCCCGCAGTTCCCTCTGGATAACCAATCAGGAGCGAGCTGCCATTAAGCTGTATGGTTGAGTGGCCTGGCCCCGCCACATAAAACGGAAAGCTGATGATATCGTTCGGGTACATCGAAGGCCACGTCGCTTGACGTATGAAGCGATCTCTAGCACCACGTACAGTATCTAACTTGCGGAAGACAAATATCCTGTTACTCTCGTGCTTTCCACGTTGCTCACCACCTTCCACATTATACTTGTGTACTTGGTCGAAAAAATCATCCAGCCATTCCGTCGGCCTCAGACGGAAAGGTGTAAGCGTGGCCAAAACAGTGGGTGTGGGTGCTGGTGAGGCTCCCATCTTTGGGGAAGCCGATGCACATGGCGGTCTAGCTGTAGTGGTAGACGAAGATGACGGAACTGGAGACGGGGACGCTCTCATTCGGTTTGCCGCTCTGTGTGGGAAGCGAGCCAATTCCCTCAGCAAGTCTCCACCCGCCCCGGTGATGGAGTTCGCTTGTATTGTCAAGTCTTGCAGCCGACTGCGGTACCCTTGATCAAGCAGTGAGGTATCAAGGATAGAAGCCAAAGCATGTTCTTGCTCGCTGAGACTTATGGATTGTTCCGCTGCATCGTCAATAACAGTGCTAAAGGCAGATCCTACGGTAGACCAGCCATTTGACCAGCCATAATTGTTGTGTAGCTTCCGGCTAGGGAACAGTGGATACTGGTCAAACTCGAATGACGAGGACTGACGGAGTGTTGTACTGGAACGATGTCGTTCTATTGTCTGCTCGCTGCTGAAGGTCCTTAAATCTCCGGGAAATGGTACCCAAAAGAAAAATGCCTGTGGTACAATTGTTTCCGTTACTACGAGCAGCTTGGTGCTGCTGCTAACGGCCACACTTGTTCCGAAAGCCGCCGTATCTCTCATATCGGGAGATCGGAATTCCTGGTCAAACTCCCATGTACACTCTATACTTCTACTCGTGGCAGCAGCTCTGCATTCAGGATCCGCCACTTCCTGAGCTGACAGTTGCCAAGCGTATACCGCACCTGCATCAAGGACCTCAGTAAATTTGCCAATTTCCCAGGAAAAGTGAAAGTCATCTACGTTGATGTGCCCCCATGGCGTGAAACTGGCAAAGTCAACAACCTGAATTACTCCAGTTCTTCCTCGATGATTGTTAACGGACCAATGGATCCGACGCATGTACTCACTGCAAGTTCCTGTGGACCGATACTCTATAACTCCATCAATGATAAGTTGAACAAATGTAGATTGCATGCTACACCCCCCTCCTACGAGGAACGAAATGGCATCCCCACGGATAAGAAAGGGAGGACTTGTCAAAGCTCCTACAGGCGCGTCACCCTGTACAGTACCAGCAATGGTATCCACAGAAGAGCGATTCTCGTACGTTCCAAGCCAGTATTTGCCAGCGAGTCCTGATGAAGCAGAGTAAGCTACTGTTGAATCCTGGAAAGGGTAGACAGGACGAAAGCCAACGTTGTCCTCATACGTGGGCTGTGTTCGAAACGCTTGGCCCTCAACATTCCACCCTCTGAGTGTACCATCTTCGAAATCCCAGGATACATCAGGAGAACTGCACAGACCAGGTGCCCCTATCACAAGATCAAAAGAGGTCACATCAAAGGAATACCCAAAGCTACTACCTAGTTGCCCAGAAGGATTGGTGAAACGGTTGACATTAACGAGGACTGCAGGGCAAGCTTGATTCTCAGTTCCAATGACTTGGGGATCAGATACCGAGGACGCAGTCCATCCTAGAGTATCCTTCCAACCTAAGTCAGCAGCCAGTGCTAGAGTGCGTTCAGGATCCCAAGATGCTTCAGGATTTCCTACGGTGGAGTAGTCACAATCGGCCAAAAAATATTGATATACCGCGCCAGTGCTCATTGCTCTGTTACTTGCTGCATCGTCGTCTATCTCAGATGATGAGTTCCACTGGCTAGGAATGTTCCCACTTCTAGCATAGGGAGCCGATATGTACAGTGATCCATCCATTGCTTTGACAACGTGCCCAAAGTGATCACTCACCACTTCTTCTTCTTCGATCAGCTTGTACTCCCGGAAGTCTGGGGATCGTATGACAGCCGTCTGGCTCCCATTCAATTTTCTAGTGTAATTGTCGTACGAAACGTCAAACAGGAAGACTGAACTCTTCCCCGGACACCCAAGAGCTACTCTTAGGGACGCCCCTTTTTCCTGGAGGATAGCGAGCGTTCCACTGTCCCCACACCGGTCGTAGGATTGGACTTGACGAGCAGGCTTGGGAACCATGTTGATTCCTTCTGCGAGACGTGGGAACATTACTGCCGTGAGAGTATCCCATCCTGGGGTTTCAAGGCGGGTCACTGTGACGGCGACCGAGCCCGGTGAACCCACAACAATCCACGTAACATTCGGTTCGAAGCGGCTTTCCGCAGAAACAACACCAGCTCCAAATCTGGAGAAGTCGTCGTATAGGGCCTCTGGTGCACTGAGTTCTGCCACACGTGTCCATCCTGTTATTCTCTTTTCGAAGGCATAAACCACACCAACGAATATTGTTCCTTCAAAGGATGTTCCCGGTGCACCTACAAAAGCGAGCTGCCCAGCCGTTGACAGATCATTTCCAAAGCGGCTGAGGAAACCTTCATCGAAGGGTTGCGGAGGGACTTGAGGATATAATCGTTGCAAGTACTGATTGAGCCCTATATGACCGTCGTCATCCTCAACAATCTTTATAACTCTCCAGTAGTTGCCTCCCAAAAGAGGCATTAGTCCAGGAGTATGCAGGACTACGTGAAAATACTCTCCCGGCATTTCCGCAATTTCGTCATCCACCAACGTTACTGCTTGCTGTAACTCCGACGAACCTAAGGCGAATGATAATAGTTGTTTTGTTGGAATGTAATCCGCTAGACCTAGGAAGTCATATCCAGAATAATTGGCATCTGCGTATTGAACACTAATAAAGGGGCAATCTCCACTTGTCAAGTTGACGCCACATGACTGATCAAGAGTAGTTGCAGCTCTAAGTCCGGTAACTGTCTCAAGCGGGGGGCGCAAAGACTGGAATTTATCGTAAGTAAACCAATTTTTGCCTGGTAAAGCTTCAAAGTATAGAGAGGAAGTCTCAGTTTGCTTGGTGAAATGCTCGCACGTGGTGCGGCATTTTGCAATATTGATGCTGACGTTTCCCGCATTCTCTTCGAAAGGCAGAAGGACTTCATCACTATTGAATCGGACATCGAGCCAACTGAGGTCAAACTCGACTACCGCCCCCGTTTTCATCGGTTCGCGTCCACGATGCCTGGAGCTTGCTCCAATTAACAGTTGATCTGCGAATAGGGCCATTGCCTCTCCGAACCCATCACATATCTGTGGCTCATGCGGTGATACCAGTGCCTCGGCGGTCCAGTGCCAAGTGTGTCCCACTTGGGTACCTCTGAAGATTGTAACTGTTTCTGGCTCGAAGGGAAGCAACTTGGTTAGCTTGCGAGCAAACATTTGTAGAGAGGAGGAGTTCAACCGCGCTTGGACTCTTAGTGTCGGTGGCTCTACAGAATTTGTCTTAATGTTCCCATGATGTTCGTACTTGGAGAAGTTTCTCCAATGGTCAAGGAATGTGATTCGCCAACACGGAAGATCGTTACTTCCCACAGTGCGCTCTACGTTGACTGTTCCGAGCTTAAGATCTTCTTGCACCGCAGCGCGGACGTTGTTAGCTGTGGCGTTTGCAAACAATGCCCTAGTGTGTCGTTGAACAGAGTTACCCACTGAAAGCCTGAAAGATCCCCCAAAAATGCCTGCCAAAAACCTCTCACTCGCTGAATGCTGATCTTGAGTACTATAGGGCCCGAGCAGACTGTCAGCGAAGACACGGCTATCATCCTCGATACACACTTCTTGAATTGGCATAAGTCGTTTCTTAAAAAGGCTTCCATCACATTGGTGATCGCTTACGGCAAGGATTCTATTGGATAGCTGCACTCTTTTCCCGAAGAGACCCTTACTCTTCCCTAGGGGGGCTGTAACTTCTCCCACTTGAACCCATGCTCCTGTGTGAGCAAGTTGTTGAAATAGCAGGACAGCATGCCGTGCTCCTATAGCAATCAGATCTGAAGAAATGGAAACGGACAGTCCCAAATTGTAGTGGCTATCATCCTGCACAACCTGATGGAGAAGCCAGCGATGAGCTTCCGCAGCTTCGTTCTTCCTGAACACTAAGACTAGTCCTTTGCCACCAACAGCACCGGGACAAGCTATTACCAACGTATCGTCCCACAACACCATATCATGACCGCAGTGCATGGACGTTTTACCAAGTAGAACATGCTCCAGATCTAGGGAGTGAACAAAGTGAAATTCGGTGGAATTGGTCCTCATAAATACATGAACACCACCATTTTCACTCCCATGTGTGCTCTCTGATAAGCAAGAAAAAATAAGGGTTGTTCCAAGAGGGTCCATCACAATCTTAGTACCACACTGAGGAGCCTGGTCTGCATCCGTCTGGTTTTGAATGCGGGGTGGAGGTAGAACTTTTTGAGTTTCGATCCAGCCCGACTCTGTCTCCTCGTAGACATAAACAGCTCCCAGAGTCCTGAAGGAAGGCGTCGAACCTGCTGAGTGTATCTCGCCTGTTACAACATCGTCTGTTAATAGTGGCTCCGTTACATTTCCGTCCAAAACCGCAGCTGTGCTCTCAAGAAGTATTGGCTCCAAGTTCCCTTCGCGCGGCCACAAAAATTGAATAAACGTGTGGCAGCCTTTGGATCCTCCTTTGCAGATGGAATCACAGTATTCTGTGTTACTTAACCTCAGTGAAGCTTCACGCCAGGACTGCTCTAATACGCTCTTAAACTGAGGAATTGAACTCGAGACGTCTATCGACTCAGTTACCTGACCTCGCCAACTGAGCTTAAACGTTCCTGAAGAGGCCTGGCACATTATACTTTGAACTTCATGACTCCTGTCCCAGTTTGAAAACGGGGCTCCTACTGCTATTGCTTCGTTACTCAGAGCAGTCGTCCAACCAAAGTAGTCCCCTGGAACACTATCATGTCCTCGAAGGCGGTGGGAAGTGCTGGCATAACCGGAAAAATGATTTGTCCAATCGTGGACGTCCGGTACCCACCTGTCTGTAACCTTTCTGTATACAAAGGCCGCGCCTTGGTTATCTTGTAAGGGCACAGATCCTACAGGCCAGAATGCACCCGCAGAGAGATTTTGAGTCTGAACAGTTCTGGAGGTGATTATGGATATCGTAGAGCCGACACCAGTTAAGTCTCCAGAAGCAGGGCCGGTATATCTCTGAATTACGGGCTCGTCCTGCTCACCCGGAACGAACTGGAATGTGACGATCCATTGGATATCAGTGCTTCCAGCATTTTCTTCCTTCGTAACGCCAATGACATCTGTTAAAGAGGCTTCTTGCAATATTGAGTGCATCAACGTACCAGAGGCGTTCCAAGGGATAAGTCTCGAAGGCCCATTCCCGTCAACTGTCAACCGGAAGCTACCTCCCAGGGGCTGGTGCCCTTCTATGACCCTTGTGACGGTCATTGATACATTTTCACCACTTAGGTGGGAGGCATTAACGTCTAGTAAATTCAGTGGACTAAGACTTGGCGGGAAGGTAATTCTCCATCTGAAAGTTCCCAACACAGAATCTCCACTCCGTGTCGCCTCCGTGTTAGAAATGTTGAATATGTTGTTTACAGCGATCCTTACGTCGTTGGCAGAGGCATCGTGAAGAAGACGCTCGGAGCAGGGGTGTTCCTCTGTGCCCAAGCAGAATTCGCCCAGAACACCTTGTGCCGGTCTCGTGACATTAAACATTAGCGGGGCTTGCTCCTCGACGATTAGACTCATGGAAGGGACCGGTGCTCTGATGTTTATGGCGGTTAATCCAAAGTCCACTGTCCCCGTACTTCCTTGCGCCGCCTTTGTAATTGCCACATTGAAGCTCCCACGCGTAAGGACTGGGTCAATTAATGCGTCCTTAAGTAAGTTTTCAATAAACTCACGCGGATCGTCGAGGGAGAATTCCGGACTAGATAGACCTGACCACGATACTCTCACTTTGGGAATTGGAGAAGATAGATTGTAATCGAGCCTTGCTAGCATTTTCTGATTTTGGTAAGTGCCAAAAGATTGGAGCTGCTGCACTTCGGGAGTGCCACTGGGAGTGGACAAAGACCTCAAGGCTATTCTTTGGAAGCAAGGCACAGTAGACCGAGCGGACGAAGCACCGACCACTAGCAGCTCACCGTTAGTTGAGACGGAACCTCCGAACAAGTCCCCATCTCTTACTGTTTGCTCATAGAGCCAATTTTCTATACTCGGAGAGATCGGCAGCTCTTTCTGGAGTACCGAGGCAATGACATCTCCGTCAATTTGGTAGGTGAAGTAAAGTGAAACGTTGCTTGCTCGCCTATATACGCCCAGTGAAGTGAACTCTGCAAGTCCGCTGGCAACTCCGACAGTGGTTTTGCCAGCTAAGAAAGAATCGCCTGATGCTACAAATTCTCCATTAACTACTAGCTCTACCTTAATTACACCTTCTGTCACAGTATCGAGGTGATTTCCACCTTCATCCCGGACGCTGATTACAGGCTGCTGAAAAAACGGTGCGCCGCCTTCCCAAGCTTCTTCTGCGCATTTCTCGATATATACCTGGGATGGCGGTCCCTTGATCACTTCGAACTCTTTATATACAGTTATGTTCCTCTGGCTATTCTCGAAGCTGGGCCCGTGGCCATACCCGTAACCAATCTTTCCGAAGCCTGGGTTACCCCTACCTATTAGAGTTCCCTCTACACTACTGTTATATGTTAAGCTCGAGACGAATTCGATGAAGTAGAATCTCGAAGCTGAGTTTATCCTTAAGAATTGAAAATGCGCCCGCCCATCTTTTACTGGCCGGGTCAACGCGGACTGAACCTTGAACAGAGCCCGAGAGTTAATGCTCCGTCTTTCCCACGGTACCAGGAGTCTAATTCTTGGTGGATCGTGACGCAACTTCTGTACTATGCCCTCGTCGGTCTCTAAGTTAATTGAATCATCGATAGCGATCCTTTCTCCAGGGAAAACTAAGCCTACGGCGGAACCATTCAGCTCAACCCAGTTTTTTCCATGCACAAAAGACCCGAGCAAATTTACTTGCTCGATTTGTAATTCGGTGGCGAGTTTCTCCGAATTTTGCAAATATCGGCTTCCTATTCGGGCATGGACAAAGCTCTCGGAGTCGCCAATGTTTGTGTTCCCCCCCGCATCAGTCAGCCTGATGATTGCCTCAAAATGCTCTCCAGCGGTGACGGGCTCGGGAAAGCGTTCGATAACAAGAGAATGTGTTGGACCAATACCCACAGTGAAAGGGATAGAGGAAACAGAGAAGTTCGAACTACCATTTTCAAAGAAGAAGTTTAGTACGACATTGTCGACCACCGTATTCATCCTCAAGCTCTCGAACGTGGCCATTCCTCGTGAAAGAGTAGCTGAGGTATTGCCCAGCAGAGGTACGGAAACGTTCACAGAAGCTGCGTCTATCTCTGCGGTAACTAGTCCTTGGGAACTTCGAACTTCATTACCGAATTCGTCCACCACAGCTACCATTGGTGGGGGTCTGAACGGGAGACCACTAAATGCCGCCCCGGGTTGTTGCGTAAGTACCAACTTGGTGGGGGCACTTGCCGTAATGTTGACTGGGGAGCTTAAACTGATGTGCTCCAGTCCATATAGATCCAAAACGGACACTCTAAAAGAAAATAGCCCTACTTTCCTGATGGCCAAACCTGAAAATATAGCTTGTCCCTCTATAAGCGATCCTGTGGTCTGGCCTGACAGGATATTTCCTACTTGTGTTCCGTTGTTCAAACAGATGAGAGATATCTCCACCCCGTAACGGTTATCGGCATATTCCGCAACGTTGCCATTCATATCTCTTGCGTGCAGATGTAGCTCAATTGCTTGCGCTGTTGTTGCTTCGCTGAGGTCGATCTGCACGTTCACACCGAAAATTCGGGGGAAACCAAAATGCTTGAAACTTAACAATTCAAAGTCCCCCACTTCTCCTACTCGGATGTTAAGATATCGTGAATTAAAAAAGTTCTGTTTGAAAGAGCCGAATGGTCTAAAAGCTCTCAATAGAACAAACTTCATCTCAAGAATTTCCTGAATCCGATTTTGGACGGTCACTCCAAAGAAGATTTGGATTGCCTTCCGACGGTCGACGGCTTCATCAGAAACGGTGGTCTTTGCTGGCCGCGTTAGTGAACCATGTCTCTTTCTGGGGGCAGTTATTGGTGCCAAATATTGACCATTTGGTGTACTGGTAACGTTTTCTATGGCAAAAAGTGCCACCGTAAAGGGTTGAAGGACCACAGAAGCTCTGAGAATGGCCTCGAACGTTGCCTCGGGCACCCCTATTTCTTCATCACTCATAATAATCACTGTTGATTCGATTAGAAATGTATCAAAGCAAGGAGCATTAATGCACTGAGATTCTTGGTGCAATGGCTGCTCCGTGCAGTGGCCATTAGCGTTGGCAGGAATGACGACTCCCCGTGTTCGTAGCGTTGCTCCACGTTTGTCGCAGCCTGAAGACTCTGTTACACATGTCTCATACTGCCATGCACTAAGCACGCAATCCCTTTGACAATGGTACTCGTATGGATAGTCGCGGAACTCCGGATCATCAAAGTCTTCGATACAGTGGACGCTGTCAGTATGGTTTTGAACCCACGAATCAAAATCAAAAGACTGTACTGGAATTCCATCCTCAAGTGGGCACATGCAAACGATCGAGTCTTCGCATTCACAGTCGATGCTTGTCGAGGACTCATTACCCACTGCCCTAACTGTTGCATTCGAAAAATCCCCACACAGCTGGCTTGTAAAGTACTCGATAGGCACCACCGGACAATCAGGGAGCAGCAGCGTCGAGCCATACCGGCAAATGGTCACCAATATAAACACAATAGCTGAAATCCATCCCCGAGACTTCCCTATCGTTAGTCTCGCTGCCGGAGGTGGCCGTGCTCCGGCTTGACGTCTGTCCATACCGCCTACCCTGTAGTGGTACTAAACTAATCAATCGTACCCGATTTGTATGGACTTGACCCTTTGAAGTCTGTTCAACAGCCGGTTTCTTGAAGTTTGGACCTAGTTCAGCGCATGACTGGCGTTGTGAATGTGCGTGTCCCGTTGCCTCCTGTTAATACGGGCCACATACATAATCCATGGTACATATAGCGACCCAACTCAAATATGCATTTGAATAGTAAGGTGTGCGGGAATTAAACGGTGTAGCAGTGTTATCGGATGTGAGGCACTCCCACGAGGCTTCAAAGGGGGTCGGTCCTGAATTACAATTGTACATTTTACAATATAGGTTATATGTGTGTATTAACATACTCACCCGTGGGTCTTTTTCAAGACCAGAGAGTTGCCCATGACCCACAGCAAGATACTTGATACAAGATATGCCTATTTATGGAGGTCGGACTCGTAGTTGCTTTTCCAGTGCTGCACACCGATTCGAGAGTTCTTCATTTTCCCTGAGTAACTCCTTGACTCTTTTTGTCTCCTCCAGTCTTTTCTCCCGGTATAAGCGACATAAGTTGGCTGGGTCCAAGATCGCCATGGACTCCTGAGCTTTCTGCCGCTTTGCAACCTGATAAGGAGTTTCGTCACTCTGCGGCATCACGCCTTCTTTGAAACGTTTTTCATGGAAAGTATATACTACAAAGAGTGATAACGTACCTCGTTCTTCAACTCAGGGTCAACATTGCCGACTTCGAGAAGGTATTTCAGGAGCGAAGGGTTGTTTACAGACAAGTGCAGGAGAGTATTGCCGGACTGCGACGATTCTATGAGGCTGAAACTCGAATTCGACGTGCTTTTCACGGAAACGTACTTTGTCTCGAGCGAGCGGATCTGCCCATCCTTCCTCAATTAGCATTCTTGCGACAGCCTCCTTTCCCAACGAGACGGCTTCCATCAGCGGAGTATGGGAGTTCTGAAAGACGAAACTCTCCGGTGGATTTCTAAAGACAGACCCCGTGGGTCCAACTTACGTTGTCAGTTGAGTTAATATCCGCGTCTGTTTTGATCAACCATCGTAATGCGTCTATGTTCTCCGCAGCGACTGCGAAGTGCGACGCACTCTTTCCATCCTGGAAGATGGCGTATGGTAATATTGAAATGGCAACAATAGATTCGTGCAACATTTCTCACATTGTTCTTTATATTTGGGTTTGGGTGCAGTCGTCGCACGAACAGTCTCACGAGATCAGTTGCACCAGAAGATAACGCGTCGTGAAGGGCCGTGTTTCCTCGCTGTAACCGAGTGACAATGCATACACATGCACTCTGATGCTTGTGCTGAACGTTACGTACGACGTCTTGGTAATCCAAATTTGCACCTCCGCGCTGTACGAGAATCTGCGCAACGTCTTCGTCGTTCATCCGAACTGCCTCATGGATTGAGGTCTTTCCTTCATAGTCGACAACGTTGGGATCCGCTTTGGCTTCCTCCAAGAGATACAAAAGCATCTCCTTATGCTTCATTCCGTATCGGAGAGGAGTATATCCCCACTGTAGGAGCCAATCAAATCTTTAATACTTACTTGTTCGCAAGCACGGTTTATAATCCCATACACACATACATTATCCACGGCGTTCACGTCGGTGTGGGCATTATTCACCAGAAGTCGCGCTATACTAACGTAACCACTGTTAGCTGCGCTATGGAGTGGAGTCTTGCCAGTGTCATTCTTGGCGTTTGCGTCGGCTCCGTATCGGTCAACTAGAATTTCTGCTATCTTCGTGAATCCTCGGTGCGCTACCTTGTGCAAAGCAGTTTGACCACCAATCTGTAGAACAACGCGGCACAACACGAAACGAGGGAGATCCCAACTACAACCAGCATAATATTCCGCTTCTTAGAAAAGAACCACCTACCACTCCGAATCTCAATTTATTCACGTCCCCCCCAGTATCGTCTCCGAGTATGGCTTCTATGGTCTCCAGGTCGCCAACTTCAAGTGCCGTGTGCAGACTGGTTTTCTCACTTCGTGAGAGATTGCTGCCTTCGAAAGAAGCTATCCTTGACGCAAATGACGCAAGTGATCTCAAGTGGCCACTCATCATACAATTGGGAGATAGTCACGCTTTACTGAGGGAAAAAAAATAACTGGTTGAACCTGTACTTCAACTTATCTCCCTTGGACCGAATATCAGTCGAGCATTGGTGTCCAGTTTCTCAACATTTCAAGGGAATACTGCTCGTCTATTGATGTTACATGCCGTGCTTTCCAAATGACTAAAATTTGGCATGTGCATCTCTAGCGACCATCCGAGGACAATTGCTACCACCACCTTCACAAATCGAGTCGTCCGCGACAGTCGGACAGTGTATTAGCATTGCTCCTTCAGGAATAAGTCTAGTCTACATAATGCGGTAGGCCGTGTGAGGAGTGAAACCTACTCAGCACCGAACCGCTCCAGCATCTTCAATTTGTGGCACATCAATTCCAGTCCACGGGTTACTCAGAGCATTTGCTAAACCGGTGGGTATATCATATGATATATACTCGTGGCATAAAGTGTGCCTACGGTATACACGATGTCCCGTTTATGTATGCGACTACTACGTCTGTCATAGTTCCTACTTGTAGCTTTATGTTGTATCTCCGACGATCTGACTGACCACTGGTGGCAGAGGATAGACCACTTGACCTTGGCGTTGGCGTCGCTGTGGCAGGCTCAGGGTCTTCTCCTGCCAGACTGAGCCTCGACGGTACCTCTGACATTGGGGGCGCAGGCATGGCTCCTCCTCCGATGCCTCCTGAGCAAAACCAGTGTTGTGCTCCCTCACGGCGCATGTCAGCAAGGCTGCAGGAACAGCGGGCCCGTCGCTGCTTAACACGGGCGCACACCGCTCCTCGTTAAGAGGATGCGGTCAACTCCCCAGCCGGTGGGCTATCTGTCACATATGTGTGTGTGTGTAGACCATAATGTCGCAAAATACCTGATGACCTCATATCCGGGACTATCGAAAGTGGATTTTTTATTCCTCAGAGAGCTGTGGTGGAGATTACATCACGTGTTATTTCTTTCTGAGTTGTTTCCAGTGTGTGTGTGTGTGTGACTTTCAGACAACTACATGACTATCTTTTAAAATACAGATGGCCACAACAGGATTGTCTGCTTCTAAGGTTAAACCAAGAGAATTGTTCTTCTGAGGAGTCCACACAGACCAACGGGTCATCAGATTATTAAAGTTGGTTTTCCATTGTCTTTAACTGTCTTACCTTCTCGCTTTGACCGGAGGTATATATTGATGGCCTCTCTTACATTAGTCTGAGTTCTAAATAACCGAGTGTTTGCCCTCATTCCACAAGGCAAATCTCCGTCCGAGTTAACATATTTCAATTTGAAAGTATTCTGTGAGCCAACCAGGGCGAGATTACCTCAATCGGAGACATTTAATGTGAGATAACTGTCGAAAGCCCTCACAAAATAACTCTGTGACATACCACCAACGTAGTTCCCATTATCTGGGTATATAATTGCTCACGTTCACCACATATGCCATGCCGATTGATCGTTAAGGTTCCGTCTTTTTTTAATGCTGGACAAATCAAAATCGCACGGAACAAACAATACAAGATACGGGAACAACTTGTATTCCCGCATGTCCTGATGTTCGACTGGTAACTTACAATGTACCTGCACCAAATATCAAATTATAGGAAAGAGCTACATTTTCGTTTTGTACAACGAGCCAATGGAACCACTGACGTCGATAGTGGTACAGAGACACGGGCAAACGCAGCAAAGCATCCACAGGACTGCAGGGTTTGGTCTCTCGACGAAGAATAGCTCGCCGGCATTTTCAAGATCTGAATCTGAACACGGAGGAAGTAGCATCGTAGGCTCCTGCAAGAAAATAACGGAATGTTACACCGAACAATGATATATCTATAAAAGGGATGCGCTCACCCTACACGAGCACATCTGACAATATAGCTCGGACAGGGTGCTTGCCCTGTAGCGTTGGTTGTATTCTTCACTGCTGGTGCCTGACATATTTGTCTCCGCCTACAAAGCAAGCTGTTACAATGTTATCCGTAGATCGCTGTTTTATCTCGGTGCTTTAAACCAAATCAAGTTTTCGATGAGGCTCGGTACGGTTGAAGAGTCTACGGTGAAGACGCGGAAGACAAAAGATACGATGCAGCATCGACGATGCGTCGATGCTGCAGTGCTGCAGCTACAGCACTGCAGGTTGTAAAGTCTAAACTCCCTTTCTGGTGTTGGTTTGAGGTTTTCATTTCCCATATACTTTTGTGAAAAGACGCAGAGAGTACTGGCGTATGGCCCACGGCAAGAACGACGACCCGTACGAACAAACGGAAGCTAGCTCAACGGTTCTTGGGCCAGACAAAACCAGCCAACACAGTAACGATTACCATAAATCACATAAGCATGCCTACCAGTGAACAATTGAACCAATACTATAGTACACACTTCTGCCAGACTTTGTACTGCAGTAACGATTGCTGTGCAGGGGTAAGTCGTATAATCGCTTGTTTATCACGCAACCCATTCCACGTGTGATTTGCAGCATGTACTCCCACCAGAACAGGACCTGGAAAATGGGAACGAGCTTGTCTTTGTCATCAAGCCTCCATATTGGCACAACTGTATGACTACGCCATGCGGCCTTTGCCTGTGTCGGACTATAGATGTAAGAAGGCAGATTACCGACACTTTGTATTGTTCTTACTGTTCTTACACGCAATGTATGTATCCACTGCTAAGGGATTGTTTCTTCGACCGTGTTTTGCGACATTCAGGTGCATTGTAAGCTACAACTTAAATGCTACAGTAGTGGTATTGGTAAACCGTGTTTGATTTCAATTTAAGGCTTCTCGCTGATCGGATTCGTGCAGCTGTGACAAAAGACGGAAGAGTAACGGTCACTTCGCATGGGATATGTACAGACAGCGACTCCGAAATCTACACCGATATAGCTGGAGCTTCTTTTAGAGGTGTGCAATGGAATACCAAGGAGCAAGCCGCGGTAAGTCCTGTGATGTTTCCTCTCTGGAAGCAATCTCTTACTACCATCTTCGCCATTCCAGGTTAGTATGTACTTCATCGATTCGGCTAACCGATCACATCACAGTCTTCACTTATTCCCTTACGCTTACGAAAAGGATAAACAGGCGGATATAAAGGAGGCGATCAACATTTTCCTCCGCCATAAACGGCAACGTGAGTTAACCCTGAAACTGGAGTCACCGTTTGGATTCCTCAGTGTCTTCTTTCTCTTCTTGTTCTTTCCTTTGGTTACTCAGAGTACGGTATTTCCTGGTCTGGTCTTGTTTGGCCAGTGTTTGACTATGAAGTGGGAACCGTTGTGTACGAAACCTAGTGGGTGATGCACCGCACAGATATAGAATTTGTGAATAATATTTAATTTTATCAGTGACGCAACAGCTCCTGAGGCGAAACTCTACCTTAGCGCCAGTGGTGAGCATCCTGCAAAGCTGCATCGTTAACATTCACGGGTTCAACGACTTGGCAGCTTCTTCCGCTTCTGTTTCTTTGAGCTTGAGCGGTTCGTCATAGTCCCCCATTAGACGATACCAATCCGTTGTTAGTTTACTCAACCAGTCGCTTTCCCGAACACTCCCATCTTGGTGTACCTGCATTCATTTAGCTAAAATCACTCCTTCCGTGCACTCGATGACTAAACCGGACTCGACAAACCGAAACTCGTTGGCTACAGGTTGGTCGCCGGGACGGAGTTTGGGATTCATTTCGTTGAATGTAGTACCAAGAAATATGGGGCCAAGATAGGCATTCTGCTGGCGATGCAGGTCAAACAAATGCAACTGATTCTGCTGATCAAGTGCTATAAAAACACTACGCCTTCCGGGGGTCCACTTCAAAGCAGTAATAGGCACTGTTGTGACGTGCCAGCTTGTAAGAGAGGAAGCCGACCTCGCACTAAACAAGGCAACTTTTCCGGAGCGATATCCAACCGAGAAAAGGCCACTCTTCCTTGGACAGTAGTCAATACACAAGGCAGGATCGTGAGTATCAGAATCGGTCAAATTAACATAGTCCAATCCATAGTTAAGGGGATACTGATAAACTCGTGGCTCGACCTCATTCCCGAAACGATTGACCTGGATCAGTTTCCCAGAGAAGCAGGCCACTATCAAGCGGCTCGGATCTTCTTTACACACCGTTACATCTGATACGCTGGCATGATCTGCTTTACACACCGTTACATCTGATACGCTGGCATGATCAAAAGCGTTTTTTCCATGGAGACCTACTGTGATGCTCGCAGAGTGAACAAGTCGAAGTCTGCCACCGGGTCTCAAACCTAGCTCGGATTCATTAATTGCATCTTCATGTAAAGCTGTGCTCGTATTAGCGTCTTGAGGAATAGGAACATCTACACTGGTCCATACATTCAGTAGTCCAAATTCGTCAATTGAGGCGAACTGGAAAGTAGAGCTGCCTACTTCTGTTCCGACCGAGCTTGCTATGGAACTGGTCTGGTCGTCATTACCAAGGTACAATGCCGCGATTCCATCTTTTTCATCGTAACGAGTAGCGTCATGATGAGATGGCGTTGTGAGATGGCCTGGACGATGGTTTTGATTTAAGTCTATCAGCTTAATCACTGGTCCTAAATGTGTCTTGTCGCTTTCCCCTACAATGGATGAACTGTATCCATCAGTGCTATATGTCGGGAAACGGAGACCGGAAGGCACTCCGAAAGGAGGACAAATTGCGGAACCGCGTGATCTGCCCGTAGTAGCGGCGTCATTGATGCCTGGGATAATGACATTGTGAAGTGAGGCACTTTCAGCCAGGTCCCACAAGCATATTGTCCCTGCGCGTGTACCGGCCGCAAGTACATCTCCCGTGCTGGGTCCGAACGTTAATGCCGTCGGGACTTCGGGCAATATCAGGGCACGCAATGGGCCAACATTTTCCTCACCTGTAAATTCCTTGATTATGCTCCTGAAATGATATACGAGGATAATGCCGTAACGAGACAATGTCTGCCTCGATAAAATTTGGGCAGAGCCGGCAAAGACAGCCTCCGATATTGCCCCGGAGGCACCAATAGTACGATTTGAAGGAGACACTGACCCATGCCTATCTTTAGATTCATCGCTGGGAAGGGGGCCATAAGCCACGGCGACATAGCCAAATTGTGAACTGGATGCTGTGGCCGTGATTTCCCTATCGCGAACAAGATCGTTGATTCCTTCTGTGGATGATTTATTGCCAGACACTACTAAACTTGCATTAGCGACAACCCTGAAATCTCCGGTAGATTCGTGTTCGTATAATTCAGGGGATACAACATTTTGCCCTTTATTCATATCCACTTCGGAAGCATTTTCTTCGCAGACTTGCTCCACCACGGGTGAAACTTTCCGTAAAAATGGTACTAAATTCTTCAAAGCCTTCCAACCGGTACTGTCGCGGCTACGGTCCGAATCTTGCATAATCAGGCCTATATCATCTGGGACTTGGCATTGCCTGCACGTTCGTGTTCGTGTATGCTTCGCAACATCCATTTGTAGACGTGAAAATATGAGAACGCACTCACCTGTTGCAGTATCCTATCTCTTCAGTCTCTACGAAGGCATTAGTTCGACCGTCTGATGTATCTTGCGCAGCTTCCCGAAATCCTCCTGCTCGCAACTGCTGCATATATAATTCCAAGTCTTGCAGCGGTTGCTGAATGAAGGTTTCGCTCCCCTCTTCGACGAGCTTGATCGACTGTTTGATGTGTTTTAAAAATTGTGCTTTCTTGGAGGAAGCTTGTACGAGCTGTTTGACGTGCCATGCACTCGTTGATTCTCGTGGAGACGAAGACTTGCGCCGATTTCGTCGACTACTCGTAGATGATTCCTGCTCCAACTGCTGCCGAAATTGCTCCTCCGCCTCTTCATCATCTTCTTCCTCCTCTTTCTTTCCTGAATCGTCAATATCGTGGGAGCGATACAATAATGACTTGGGGTCCTCTTCTTGCCGTCTCGGTTTAGATCGACTGCCCTGTTTAATATCCTCTCTTCTGTTCTCTTGGGCCTGAGACTCCTCAAATTTCGACGATATCTTTTCGTCGGCATGAGCGTGGCCTTCTAATTCCTCATCCAAGTCTTCAAAATCCTCATCATAGTCATCAAAGTCCTCGCTGTAGGCATCGTCGTCCTCTTCGGCTGACATTTTATCCCCCCTCCAGAATCAACTCCCGCTTGACACACGGAAAAGGAGCAGACGATACTATTCAAACACTGTATCAATTTACATCGCTCCACCATGTCTATACCGGTATTGGGCTCGTTAAGCAGCGTTAGTAAGTGAGCTTCACAACAACCCAAGTTCAAACACAGTTCAGCGTTACGAATGACGGCTTACCTTGAGGTTGCTTCACGAAAGTGATGAGACAAGCTAACAAAGCTCGTCAGGACGAGCCAATGAAGTTTCAACCTCGGTATAAGACTTCAATATTCAGTATGCGTTTTGGCATTGTAATGGTGTCTTCGGAATTGTCGAGTTCAACAAAATTACTGTACAACGTCAAGTACGTGAGGAATTCCTGGATTCATAACATGTTATTACGATGATTTCTACTGTATGGTTATCCGCTAACCGGATAAAACTTTAGATGACGAACAACGACGACGCAGTGCCTATACTTTATTGGCTGAATAATACTCTTTTCCGATTGGTCGGCGAACTCGTGTCCTCTCAATCTTGAAGAGTTACCCCGACGCAGCATTGTTTATCAAAGTACCCGACGCGCTATTGCGTTTTCCAATATTCCTTAGGAGCTGCAGAAGCAGCAAAAGCACTATGTCGTGATGCATGATTGAGTAAGGATGGCTTGGAATGCTTACCTCAAAGTCGTCGTCGGTAGAGCCAAACTTTATGAATAGGTCACAACATCTGCAAGGTGGAAAAGTTGAATTGTGCTGTATTCACGAGGACCCCAATGGAAGTTTCAAACTACACACGTTTGAAGGGCACTCCAGGTTGCCTCCTTGTCGGAATCCTCTTTCGCAAATTCTGCTTCCAGAAGCTTGCCTACCCTTCCCTTAAGTGGCCGGAACACGTTTTCAGCGAATTTTTTGTCAGCAACCTGAGCTGGAAGCTCCAAGCCTCTTATCCGGCAGTACTCTGTTTCAATCCCTAAGAGCAACGAAGAGAGCCAGGTTCGCATAGTAGCATGGTTCCCCCATTCTTGCGTCAAAAGCGTCAAAAGCTCAGATCCTGTCTTTGAGGCAATTTTAGGGTAAGCAACATTGGCAGATCTGTTCTCGAATATCTGGATCAGGGAGTCCTTTCGTGTCCGCATGCATGTTTCAGCTGTGCAATCCTCTCTCCTGCACTTACTTCTACGATTTTGTTGTACAGCCACTTCGCAGAAGTTTTATGGTTCTCTTGATCGCAAAGCTCGAAAGATGCCCTGCGAAGCATTGCGATTGTTGGTACGCCATTTCACCGAGAAAAGTCTCCGTAGAGAAACTTACCCCGTTAAACAGCTTCTATGGTTTGCGTTGACTGGTTGCTTGGGAGGATGCGGTGCGCTAACTAACAACTGTTCCATTTTCTCCACCTGTTCATCTAGGTATTCAGCGAATTTTGTGAAATCTATGGCGCCGTTAGGCTTTCTAAAGTCCTCCATTGCTTGATACCACCCTATGGTTTCACTTGCTTTTCGCCAGAAGAACACTGTGGTACAGCACCCTCTACCAGATGAAGACGCGTATATGACAATTTAAATCAGGGACCAGCTTAAAAGTGCAACAATCCATATACTTTCAACACCTGTCCCTTCATCCAAACTTGGAAGTTCGACGCCGCTTTACACCTCCACTCCACACAGATTGAGCCTCAGGCGCTCACTTTTTCCAGCACTTGCTCGGTGTGTTCGACGGGTGTTCTGCATGTATATTATGCTGTAGTGGTTGCTCCCTAGCATCTGTAGAGTGCATACGGCTCTTCATGTTGGTTTCTAAGGTTTCTGCGGTGGTCGCAACCTCGCGAACTGGTTGAGTCACGACCGGTGACTCAATAGTCGAAGAAGAGCTACGAATTCAGCAAGGGTGTTAGCGTTAAAGGTGCAGGGAGTAAGGTACCAGGTGGTAAGAGATATTCGAGAGACCTTTCCCTGTCATGGTCTCCTTCACAAGCTGTTCAACACTGCTAATGTGTTTGTTCGGGATAGGCCGCGGCCCGCATGACAATTTGTCCCTTCCCCGGTGGGTACTTGTGAAGCGGCTACATAGAGGATACCCGGTACACATGAAGTGAATATGTAGGACAAACGTCATGTAACCGTCTTTGATGGTCTTTCCAGTCTTTCCTACTCCCAGTCCTACAGCCGGTCGGCGGGCTATCTGTCGCATATGTGTGTGTGCCTACAGACTGCTACAACAGTGTGGTTACCCGGCAGCATGCTAGACAAAACGCATCGATACATCCATGCACCATGATGTCCTTCGATGTCCATTCAGATACAGAAAGGTTAACCCTTCACCTCATCATCCTTTGGTGTTGAATTGTAATGTAATTGGAACAATCTGGGGTATTCGCTGTTCCCAGCGGAACTGTAGTTCGTCAAGAAGCCAAGATTTGAGACACGTACAGTTATTCACCTAAGCACCCCTGAGTGACCTACTGTAGCACGCACTCATAAACTCGAATATCTCTGTTACGTCTCCATACTTTTGAATGTTCTCTTGTTCCATCCGTTGAGCGGGAAATGACCTTCTAAAATGCAGCTTTTCGAACGTTGAAGCTCTTCAGGGACAAAATGCCACCATCAGAGCAGTATAGTATTTGGTAGGTATTGTTGATTCGAGATTTCTGAACGCTCACAGTAACATTTTCATTTTCTAAGCTCACTTAGTGATACACAGTAATTTACACAGGCTACAGCTTCTACAGTAGCTCACTTAGCTTTAGCTTTAAGAAACACTTACTACAGCAAACATGTCAGGAAAAGGAAAAAAAGCCGTCCCAGAAAAGAAAAATCCAAAGGTTGGTGCTATGTATTAGATTCATATGTCGTGTACCAAGAGGTCATGGTATTGATATGGTTTGAGTTGCAGGCTCCTAAAACCAAAGAGGAACTGAAGGCCAAGAAAGCCGACAAGAAGGCTGCCAAGGAAGCCAAGAATGCATCCCCATACTGATATAATAAGGATAAATATGATTTCTATTGTCTCTAGTAAGATATCATGGACAACGAAAGGGCACAGACTCTCGCACAGTCCGATGAAAGTCCACACACCGAGCGGGATATTACCAGTGGGCTCCCGGTTAGATGTTAGTTAATGTACATCCACCTGCATGCTTCGTACCGCACGATAGAGGTATTTTCCTTTTTCCTACATGGCATTGATAGGAACTCTCAACTATAGCGATCTGCTTTCTTCAAAGTTTACCGATACCTATGGTACGTGTGAGCGTGGTACAGGTGCCTACCGTACAGTAGTTGACCGCGACGACGACTTGTGTTATACACATTTTCCCTTCGATTTAGATAGCATTGAGTTGACTTGCTAAACTGCTCTTACAAGTGTGTGGTAGCTGTGCTGTCGGTGGCAAAATGTGCGTCCAGAAGTTCCAGTTCAGTTCAGTTTACAGAGATTGATCTGGTGAGTGATCATTACTTGTTAGGGACATAAACATTGTTTGCTCATGAGCGTACTTTGTGTAGAAATACAGTTCTTTTCTTTTTTCCGATTAGTTGCTTAAGCTTTGCACAAGTTTTTTTCTGAGAAATTTCTCCTTTTTCAGGTGTTTGGCCTGTGACCACCGGTACTACAGAGGTAAGACTGACCGGAGCAGCCTCCACTTCTTGCTAAGATTCCGTAAAGGAATCCAGCCACACCTCAGAATACACCGGTAATTGCGATTGTTGCCGCTTTGTTCGCCGACGTCCAGCTAAATGCTCACAACGGACTGCTGCAGACATGTGACAGATAGCCCACCAGCCAGGAAATCTTGGATTTTCAGGCATATCCTGATCAGGTGAGGCTAGTCGGGGTAGAGTAGACCGTAAAATTAATAAGTGTCCCGGGGAGTGAGGGACCGGACACGCCTTTGCAGGCTGGCTGAAGGAATTAAACTGAGTTTACTAGTGTATTGATACGACAAATTCGAGTGAGATGGTATCCATGCGCTCTCTTTTGATGAGTAGAGCCCTTCTAAGCACAGCGGCTATGTTAGTTGCGGTGCGAAAGGAACGATGGAGGCAAGAATGGGGCCGATACGTGTAACAGAGAACGGATAGCTTATCGTTCGTCAGTGAAATAGACGTATGGCGATTGAGTTTGGTTAACGTTACTTGCTTGCTGAATAGGTGCGATCGTCTGCGGTTAGGTGGTATCAACGAGATCGTCCACTGACAGGATACGCCTTCGTTGAGCCGCCACAAGCGTGACTGCTGCTGTTTCTAGGACTGCACATACAGTGCTTCGCTGGACGTAATGGTACAGGGTATGTGTTTCGGCGCAATTCCTCCGCATCGTTCTGTCGCCTCTCCCACGCTACATTTTCCGGAAAGAAGAGAGCTTGTCAACACAGTTCTTCTCGGAACCCAATCTCATCGACTCGACCACCGACTGCTGAGGGTGTCCAAGTTCCCACATCTGTGCAGAAGTCCACAATCTAGGGAGCTTATGTACTACAGCTGAGATGAAGCCGGTTGCCTTGCTTGGAAACCAAGGTGGTATACATGTGATGGTACCCGATCGCGGCTACGGAGAATATCTAATGCTATTTTTCTCCTCTGATACGGCATGTCGTCCTCCCGAAGGTTGCCCATTGGTTGTATGTCGATGTCGTCTCTGAGGTACACGTCGCGGTCCTCTCCCAGAGTAGCAGCCGCCCGGATGAGATCATAATGCCACTGTCGCGTGGGTTTGTTACCGTTCGGAGAGTTGAGTCTGTTCTTGTTGTCCACGCTGGCAAAGAAGAGCTACTATCTCGTTCGTCGTAGCCACCACTACAATAGCTTGTAGTGAACATTAATCTCAGCATGAGGGAAAGAACCCTCGTTAGGGTTAAATAGCACCAGTGTTGACGCCTCTAGGAAGATGGAAAACATGAACCAATGGCCCGTGCTTAGCTGGACCGGTACTATTATAGTCTGCAAACGTTCATCTTCCAAATCAGCTTGGACAGCTCTGCAAAGCCCTTCGGCTTTTGAGTAGGCGGACATGTTATCGTCCATCAGACTGGCAATAAATGCGGGTGTCCTGTAGCACACCGCGTTGGCCTCCCTGTTTAGGAGACTGACTGCTACCCCAACTACTTGTTCATGAACAGGAAACTCATCTCGTAAAGTACATATTTGATGACGAGTGACGATTCCTAGAATCTCAGGGCAGTTGATGTATGCGACCCAATCTCGTCTGTTCCAACCAGGTGGTCCGTTCAGTGGATCTGGCACACGGAGCAGACGAACGTATTCTTCGTTGCTGAGTCTATCATCTAACGCGAGAATAACCCGTTCAGGGTCGCGGAGGTTTAGGGATTTTCGTTTATCCTCGTAAGATTCTGACATTTGCATATCTGAATACTTCAGCAGCTGTACTGCCAACTGTTGGCGCTCCCAAGGCATTCTCCTCTGGCAAAATGGGCGCGTACAACCTGTAGCGAAGTTTCTTATCAAACATGCGGTGAAAATTCCACAGTCGTTTCCATTGAACTGTCGAGGCATCTCTTCCGCAGTTGGTGAACGAAGCTCCCAACGTGACGAAGATGCTTTGGTCAGTTGGCAGACCCATTTCTTTGCCCGTCTCAGTATGCCTTCGTACTGACTTCCTAATGAATCGTAGGTAATGATTTTTCGGCTCCCAACAAAGATACCTACAGCAGTCCAATGGGCGTTGCCAATGTTGACAATGGCAATGATCGTTTCCGGATTAGATGATCGGGGCTCGCGACTGCAACTGGGGATATTCCTACTGGCGTCTGTTAGAAAGCTGGAACAAAAAGAGTCTACTATCCACACTCTTCTTCCTCTAGCGTCAGCCCAGCGCTGAAACAGGGCTCCAGCTGCGTTGAGCACGTTGCTATGCAGCCACCCTGTCCGACTCACAAGACGATCAAGCTCCTTAGCACTGTGTGTCTACAAGTGTACATCTTCATGAATGACGAACAAGAACTTTCAAAACCTTGTACTGGTACAACAACTGTACAATACGACACTGTAAGTGTATGTCCACGGCTTCTTAGGTTGTATATTTTCTCACTGAATGTACAGTATGTGTTTCTCTATGATCGCCATACAAGTGCAATACAATCCATATACAACCGGCAGAATCTGGCACAGTCGACCGACTGGCATTCACTCCGGTCCCTCGGCCCGGCTCACTCCCCCGGGCGACCAGCCCGGTTTGCCTAGGACACTTATGAATTTTACGGTCTACTCCTTGTCTCCCCCGTAAATACCGTAAAAAAATACGCCCGGCCGTGCGTAAGCACGTATTTACGTGCTTCAACCGAAGCTCAACCCTCATCAGGCCTGCAAGCTGTGATTGCAGCAATTTCAAAAGGCTTGTTCGGTCACTCAGTGTACGCCCCCCCGGTAGTACCAGGCTCGTGAAGGACTGTGCACGAAAGAAGTGTGTGTGTGTGTGTGTGTGCGAAAGAAAAAGGGTCGTGCTTACTAAGCTAGCATCCACACTAGCACAATTGACATTCCCAAAACAATGAAACGCTTCAGAGTTTCACAGGAAGCGCTCTTGGCAGTGCTCTCAATTAGCAAAGGTGCTGATCCGTTTTACTATGGAACTGCTTCTGTGCAAACATGGAACGCACTTGCCGAGCAGCATGGCGAGGGATGGCAGCTGTGGTACGCTTACTCCCTAAACCGTAGTGCCAGATACAAAGAATTGAAGACTGGGGGGCTACTTCCAGAACATGCGGAGGAATATAGAAATGCAGAAGATGATGCCGGTGGAGAGTGTGGTTTTCTCTTCTTCTTGATACATGTTACATCCTCTGGAGGCAGTCAGACTGGCACTTCGCAGTCATCACCCTCCAGAGCATCGTCTAGCGCAGAGGCTACAGACAAAATCTCCAGAATTACCGCGTCCGAGAAAAAGGAAATCGAAAATGATATTCAGCAAGCAAAGCAACGTAGCATGGAACGGATACAATCAATACGCGATGGTACAGACTATGAACGTAAACTGCGCCTCGACGCGAAGCAGCTAAGCGGGGAACTTGTAGAAGCACTAAAGCGGTTGTTTCCGACACATATGGTTAATGTTTGCTTTGCCAGGCAAGATACTGATGGATCTGGATTGTGTCTTATTGTAGGATGTTTAGATGCTCATGACGGAGCCCCAGAAGATGAGGCGCAGGATTTGAACCTGAACGACTTGTATCCGTCCTGTTGCGCCACCGAAACCGTAAAAGTAAAGCTGGTGCACTATATCGCCAAAGATACTCTGTGCACGGCATGTAAACAATCGGATCAGGGCGCTGGTATTGAAGAAGACCGTAGTATTGCCAATCTTCAGGGAGGCTCCCATTGTATCATCCGGTGTCAAATTCTTATGTGACTTGCACTGTCATGCTCACTCCATGCATTGGGCTCACCGTGAAACATATCCACCGACGTTCCGACACCAGTACAGTCAGAGGGCTCCTTGTCGATCCAGACCAAAACCCTTGCATCATTTGCCACGTTGACCACCCGACAGCTGATTTATCGCTATTTAAGGTTGAGGTCTCAACTGAGGAAATGCCTAACCGCTGTCGTCTTCATGGGTTGGAACACGATGTAACGTTTGAACCCGAGTATCTACAAGGAGCAACAGACGTTTTACCGTCATTAGAGCAAATGGCTAACTCTTACGACTTCCCGTTGGTGGGAGTAGGGGCCACCAGCGGCAAAGTGCTCTTCCATGTTCTAAGGTTGTCTACTGGGCCTCCAACACAAGACGGTGCGCACTTTAACCACGATCCTGATTTTGCCGTAAGTCGGTACGATCCTGAACATGACGAAGTAATAGCTTCCCAGCGTGTAACTGCTAGGGGTGATTCCGGTATGTTGGGCTGTTTGTGCTCCGGTGGTAAGCTACTGCCCGTGTGCGTGGTGGTGGGAGGGTTAGACGAACGCCCCGCAGAACCTGATACGTTCAACGTAGGACTCATTGTTCCCTTAAATTCTGACATTCTAGATTGGATAGCAACGTGGTTTCCACTTGCGGAAAGAAGCTGACAGACCGAGATGCTTGCTGTGCAGTTTGCACAGCCACAGTGTAGGGGACATGGTCACACTGCAATTTGCAATCGTTTGGTCTTCCCCATCAGCTGAAAGCATCCCGCAGGCCATAAATGTACATTGCGTAAACAGCATACGGTACTCTTGATGTAATGCAGACCTCATGGGAACTTACAACTCACACGGAGTAGTGCAGCCTGTCGATGGATAATATTTGGCTACGCTTCAACGGGGAGGGTCCGTTGATCGTATCTGCGGAATTGATCCACTTCGCTGAGGCTCATCTCGCCTGTACCACACACAAAACCGCTCAATTGAGCTGCTATACATCTGTACACCGTACAGGGTGCTTACCACCATCACTTTCCCGCGGTAGCTGCAGTCGTGGTGGGCATGTGAGAGAGGTCATCGTCTCCGAAATCGTTCTGCGAATAACCAATAGAGCCTTCACAACTACATGTTAACCTCATAGTACAAAGCGTACTCGTCGCTGATTCCAATTTGGCCGCTGCGAAGGTAGCCGGCATTGCGCAACTGCGCAACAACTTCACGGGGATTAGTCGAAGGATACACTTCACGTACACGTCTCCCTTTCCTGCCTTTTGCACCATCCAACATTTATATTGCTTACGTTTTTATTGGCCTTCGCTAAAGTGTACCTCGTTTCCTCCTGTAGCACACTTTGTATGATATGCGCGTGGTTACGCCTGGGAGCCAAACGCCGCCTTTTTTTCGCGGTTACCTGCAGTGCCATGAGTCATGGTCAGCACTAGTGAGTCATAACTTATCGTAAGCAAGCAAGGGTATATTGTGTAACAAGACGGCTACACTACATAGTAAGAGGCACACGCGAAACGACAGAAGCAACCTACGGGCAACAAGACGGCGAGGACACTGAGAGAGGCAAGCGAAACTACAGAAGCCAGAGAAGCAACCGAAGGCCAATTACTGTGTTGACCATTGTACAGTTCCGTCCAGGACCAAGGCATACTGTAACCTACTGTAAGGGCGTCGTACCCGTAGTGTCACCCATACTCTCGAGGATACAACCATAACGGTAGCTACCCATAGACTCCAACGGGATTCCTATGACAAACTATAGACGATCTCGACTCCGTTGGCAGCTCGTGTATTCTGCCCAATCGGTTCAATATTGTAGTAGGACTGCAGTCTGCACCGCTCGAAATGCGAAAGGAGGGACTTGAACGGTTGACCCCTCATGGGACTTAGGTAAGCGCCGAGATCGCTGTTTTTCTCTTTGGATCATGCCGGCCGTAGCAAGTCCGAAACCGCTCGCTTTCTTACCAAGAAATCCGCAATTTCATGGTGGAATACGAAGTC
Organism: Halocafeteria seosinensis; assembly: GCA_001687465.1. NCBI lineage: Eukaryota > Bigyra > Bicosoecida > Halocafeteria > Halocafeteria seosinensis. Next base: position 98,432 of record LVLI01000350.1, read on the forward strand.
AATATTCTCGGGGGAACCGGAATGACCCCAGGAGCAGGGGTGGCACACAGGGGAGAAATCAAGGGGACAAAAAGGGTCGGCCAACAGGGGAAGCCAAAGAGAGCGACGGGGGATTTCCGGCGGTTTACGTTCACGACCTGAGTCGTTCCGTATCAATGAGACTAATGCCAGTCATAGTCTAAACTGCGCCCGAGAAACACGCTTGACAGGTTCTGACCAATACTCAAGCAACTTGTGATCTAGTTGCTTCCTTGAAAGAATGATCTACAGTAAATCCAGCACACTGACTCACTGTGTTCACTAACAACTGAGGCCATGGGCATCCCATTTTCCCACAAACCAGAAGTAAGTTTATTGGGCCAGCGTTTCGACAAACATTACAACCACTGTCTGCGTTCGCAATGGTGCCAAGTTAACAGAAGTCCGCGCGTCGGAGGACTCCGGGAGGAGTCGGAGTCAGGTTTAACGCCGTAAATTAACGGCTGTGCCGGAGTCCGCAGGAGTCCATCTAAGTGGAAATAACAGTATTCCTGGTGGCTTGACTAAACCGTGACTGTCTATACGCTTCGATCGTTCAATCCTGGTCACCCCTTGCTCGTCCAACACAACGGGGCGTTGTGAAGACACGGGGGCGGGATTTGCCCCCGAGGACACGATATTCTGTTTTTCGTGCCAATTTGTCGCTGTAATATTCGTGTTAGAGTAGGACCCCATTGAATGATACATTGGGCATTACCTGGTGTAGTTGTAATATGACGCCACCTCTACACTTTTATGAACAAAGGAGGGAGTCCCAAGAGGGCGGCAAAATAACAAAGCCGCTATGCTCCGAAAGCAGCAATAATGAGGGGTACGTAGCTTCCCGGCAGTCGTTCTGCTGCTCTGCTAGGCCAAGAAGGAGAGACAAAACGCGTGAATCGGCTGAAAAGGAGGATACATCCGCAGTAAACGAGCTCTTGGAGGGATCGGAGAATACCGTTGGCGGGGGACGAATCCGGAGGCGAACGGTAAGTGGAGGTCTTCTGTTTGTAGTGCGCACACGGGGTACAACATGACATGAAAGTTTCTCTCAAACTCCAGAATTCGAGTCATACGTTTGCTTTTTATCTGGAACGAACCGAAGTTCCAGAATGTATGCGACATCCTTTTATCATCTCAGGTAAGACTCCGCTGGAATTGAGCCAAGGGTTTCACGACACAAGGATTATGCATTTATTTGCATTC